>ML789316.1:125561-155963 GCA_009831015.1 Picea engelmannii
GGGTTGTTGATGTACTTCATCCTTTCATGTGTATTGTCTGACTTGTAGTCATAGTAATAGCAATCCTTATCTTGTTGTTCTTCCATAGGTATAGTTTCTCTTGGAACATATTATCTGCAAGATATGTACAGAAAACATGGTATATACAAGAACTATGAAGAGTATTGTTACCTTGTCTTAGAAGAAGAAGTATGTTTTGTCCTGCTTGGCTTTCTTTGAGGGTTCCCTTTCTTCGGCAACTGATGCTTCGTGTGTTTCTTTCCTTTTCTTTAACTCGGGACAATGATTCTTGTAGTGACCATACTTTCGACAATTGAAGCATTGTATTCTTGACATATCTTTCTCTTGATTTGGTTTCTTCCTGGAGCCAAACTTCTTTTTATTCCTGAAATCTTTGAACCTTGTTGTGAAGGCTTGATCATCGTACTTCTTTTGGGGTTTCTCTTTTGCACTGATCCTTGATTCTTCTTGTGCACAGCAAGTCCAAAGTTCTTCAAATGTAGGATACTCCTTCCCTGTGTTCATGCTTGCGGCAAATGCATCCCATGTCTTGGGAAGACCATTGAGTACTATGTTTACCAGTTCCTTCTCTGAAATGATCTCTTCAATAGCTTGTAGTTGATCTCTTAACTGAGATATTCTCACAAAGTATGATGTTATGTTGTCATCATCATTCGTCTTCATGTCACGGAGCTCATTCTTCAGACTCATTACTTGTCCAATGTTTCTGACTGAGACGAGGTTTGTTAGGGCACCGTACATCTTCTTGGATGAGTCAAGATGGGAGATGTAGGGTATCAAGTGGTCTTTTATAGAATCCACTATGATACTCATGGCATTGATGTCATTGTCTTTGAACTTCTCCAAAACTGCAACGTTCTAAGGTTCCTTCTCTGTTCCTTCTTCAAACTTTGGTTCCACGATCTTTCCTTTCATGATATCCAACACTTTATTCTTGGCAAGGATGAGATCAATCCTTGTCTTCCATGCTCTAAAGTTAGAAGCCCCATCTAACTTGTTTTCTGACTTCATAGAGTAAGTCATGGTTGCTTTGACTTGGTCAACCCTAGATTTGGCCAAAAATCCAAGCTTGACGTCTTAGCTTGTTGAGAGTACCAAGAGATGTGCTACGCTAGGGCGCACTAGTCTATCCGAAAATTAGGTCAATCCCTTCACTTAAGGTGCCTCAACGAGAGGATTAGGGTTTCTACAACTGCACCTGCTAATAACCCTAGCAGCAATGCTTTGGTAACTGCTCTTACTAGAAACCCTAGCGGCAGTTCTTCAACGAGCTTAGTATCCTTAAGGCTATGCTCCCTTCTAGTGGTTAGACTGAATGAAGGAGGTGTGGGCCCATAACCTGTTAGAATATGATGGATGTGCTCGTTTAACCATAGACAAGATCACTATTGTCACCCAACCATAGGTCGAAGCCACTCCCGATCACCTTAACCTTGACAGAGAATCATTTCGGAAGCAAACCCTAGGCTAGATAGCCAAACAAGATAGCGCACGTCTCTCCAAGGATAGCGCACCAAACAAGAGTAAAAAGAGTTGATTAGAGAGTCCAAACCATAACCAAGAGAGAGTCCAAAACCGAGATCTACTAGCTGTAGCAGCTACAACGGCAGCTCTCCTCCAAACTTGCGCACAAACTGGCCAACTGCACAAGTGTTGTTTCTGTAGTTCTGAGAATACTGGCTAGAATGAAGACTGGCCTCCTGTATTTATACTAATTCTGGCAGACTGCCTGGGCCGACTTCTCATTCTGGGTACTAATTCTTTAGTATATAATATTTCCTTTAGCCGACTTCTTCTCTTGGATGATAATAACCTAATACAAGTCATTCTCTTGAGCTGACTTGTCTTCTAGGGTTATTAACCAATTAATTAGGGTTTCTTCTTGCTTCCCGGAATATTCTATTCTCGCCAGGTTTACACGTGGAGGTAAATACCTCCCGCAACTACCATAATATCAACACCAATGATGATCAGTCTTGTGGAATGTGAGATGCCCGCCAATGAGGCTAACAGCGATCAAGGTGCTCTAGCTTCTATACCATTTCTCGGATGATGTGTCGGAGTCGATCAGAAATGGCAATGATGAAAATCTTTCCCTTAGCACAAAGAGGAAACCAAGAAGTACAAGAAATGGGCAGCATATCCCTAAGGCTAGATGAGGAGCTAACTAACTCAGGAAATATAATTGACTCAAGACTCCTCTTATTGTCTCTTCAACACTACCCACCTACCAAACTCAGTACTTACATAGTGAAAAGAACGGTGCCCTCATCCAGGCTTGACCTAGACATGAGCGCACGACAATGTTGAGTGTATTGATGACATCCTACTCAAGGGTTTGACTTCCAACACATAACGAATTGTAAACTAACATCGAATACAAAAAGGAAATAGCAAGCCTACTCCCATGTGAGGCGTTTATTATTCAAGGAAACTAGACTATATGTTGACATAAAGTAAAGAAAAACAATAATGTTGCAAACTAGGACATGGCAGCAACTGAAATAAAAGGGAAATCTGCAAAGTAAAACAATGTACTGACTAACCTAAGACCAAAAGACCAACAAATTGGAAATATGAAAATTGCACCACATAAATAAAGATAAATCTTCCACCTAACAATAGATACGAAGGAGGACAACTAACTGCAAAAATCAAAAAAAATCACTTCTTTTTTGTTCCCCTTTTTCTTTTTCTTTGTTTTTCTTTTTTATATCAGAGCTTCAAAAACTCTTCATCTAGAAATTTGTCAAAGTTGTCATGATCAATCAACATACTTGAATGACTAGTATAACCATGCAACAAAGTGATCAATGATACAAGAAAGATCAAAATAGTCAACCCTCTAGTGCAACCCATCATAAAGTCTCCAAATAGGAAAATATGCATTCATATGCTTGTTGCTTAAGAAATCAATCCGATCAGTCGGTCAAAACTTGGAACATGGTACCGTACCAATGATCAATAAGAAAATAGAAGAGAAAAAACTCGAATCTACCTCTAGAAACTCCTCAACTCAATCGGATCATGTCCAATCATGATATCCAAGCCATGATCAGTCAAAGGACCTCCTTGAAGAACAAAATTTGAATGCGAGATCATGGGAAAATTGTAAGGAAGATCATCTCTTGGTCGAACCAAAAGTTGCTCCCCCTGTTGCAATGGTATATGATCAAATTGTTCTTGGATCACTATGGGGATATGCAAAGATAAAGTCTCTTGCTAAATCAATTGTGCATGGCTGATTTGTTGCTCTTCCTCTCAAATTTTACCATCATCATGCTCGTCCATTACCACATAAGTCCCCAAATCAAGTTCCAAAATATCTAGGTACAAAGGTTCATTATTCAACTTCTTAGGGTCCTATACGTTGTGGAGCATCTTCTTCTCTCGGAACAATCTCACACTATATCCTGGAGGCACAAGAATATATGCATGTGACCAATCCATCTAGATAATACCCCCTACATCAGTCACCCATTTCCGAGATAAAAGCATGAACCACTAGGCAGGGCAATCAATGACCATAACATCCATGGTCAAAATTCTTTCTAGGTATTCTTGCAATCTAACCTCAAGATCCTTAATTACTCCACACACCTGCACTTCACGTGAATCCATTGCTTGTACATTTCTATACGTTCTTGAAATTGTTAGTCTTAACTCATTCATCGCCTTGAGTGTCATAACATTAGTTGAGGCTCCTAAGTCCAACATACAATTCCAAAGTAATAATCCATTAACCAATAAAGAAATATAAAATGGAGGAGGTTCGTCGACCTTGTTCATACCTAAGTATACTTGTGGATGGTTGTTTGATGGATTGGTGGAACTGCCCAACACTAGGAACTTGCTAACGGCCTCCTTCTATCTAGGCAAACAAACTAGCTCTCTCGACAGTACTAGAATCTTTATCTTGGGCAATTCAATCACCAAGCAAAAATTCAAATTATGCAAATGTGATGAATCATGATGTTATGGGGTAGCTAAGGGTTCAATCTCACTCTATGCGATAACCTTCTTTGGTTGGTCACTAGGGCCCTTGTTTCTTCTTGCATAAGTCTTGGTTATCTCCACCACCATAATTGTCACTCTCACCTGTGCATCTCTGATCTGGGAAGCGGATGCTTGCCCCCTAAGAACAACTACACTAGTGGGCACCATAGTGTTCCTACATGCCTCTAATTGCCCTGAGCTCAACAAAAAGACCTTTGGTTGATTACTCTCTTTACTGTTAGACAATTGATACAATTGTGAGTTGTCATCATCAGCAAAAGATAACATGTTCAAACTATCCGCAGGTTGTTCAGGAAAATCTTCAGGATGGATTAGAGGAAAGATATAAGGTACTTGGACAAACATTGCACAACCTTCTTCACTATGCAGTAACTTGCAAGCCCTGCAATAATGACTTGAAAAGGGATGGTCAACGAAATTATTACCAATCATGGGCACAAGATCCGTGGAAGCCTTGACCTTTTTTCCCTGCTAAAAAAGTCTTCTAGGAAGGGGCTGCCTTGGCTAAAATGCTCTTTGATTACTCGGGGCAGCCTATTGACTTTGCAAATTTGTCTCTAACCGTCACACCTTATTGGTTAACTCTTGCAATAAATCAACAAACCGTGATAATACGTCATTGTTCTCATATGTAGCTTCCTTCTTCACTTCCTCAGATGCTCTGCCCTGGGGATCAAACAATCTAGAATGATTTTGTTGACCCTTCCTAGCTACAACGGTATTTCTCCCCAATTTGATAGCAGCATCTTGGGCTTCGTCCAAATTGTGGAGATCTTTCTCCCTGATCAAGAGACCAAACAATTCATTGTATGCCTTGAAATAACAATGTAATGTAAATTCATCACTAAGACGCATATTTTGAGGAATCTTAAAATAAAGTTTAGAAAAGCGGTTATTGAATTAAGATACAGATTCATTCTCCCCTTTAAGCATAGAAGTGGCTTTAGTTAATAAGAAAGAATTGTCCTATTTGTGACCCCATTTTTCTATGAACTTACGCTTAAACAAGTCCCATCCATCAATGGAAGCAGCAAGAAGGGATTTATACCACATTCGCGCATCCCCCTCAAGGGTTTGCACAACCATCATCACCACATCCTCATATTCCACCTCCAAAACGTCCACAAATCTCAAAAAATTGATCAAGTGGTCCTCAACTGATACAACGTTGTTCTCTGCAAACTTCGGTAAGCGTTTCCAATATCCACCCATGGGTAAGTCATAAGGCTAATTAGGAATTGCAGTAAAATCTAATGGGGCATAAACAATCAAAGTAAACTTTAATGGATTTACAACTCCGACCATAGTATTAATAATAAAAATAATAATAATTTATTTTTAGGGTCACGGCCAAGCCAAACACCAAATTGGTGTATGAGACCCCCTTGTTTGTTGAAACAAGTGTGAATCCGATGACGAAGGTATCATAGTTACACTCATTAGAGAACTTGTTGAAAGAGTAGAAGTAGATGGGGAAGAACTTACCAACTTAGGCCAAGCTCCTAGTGGAAGTATATTCTTGTTCCGGAAAAGGTGTCTTAGGTTTGCTCATGCTCGGAACTATGCCTTGTGTATGATCGAATCTTGGAGATTTCCACTTGTCAGCTAGTATGATCCAATCCTACACCAATGAAGTCACCAGGTGAGTAAAAAATAAACAATAAATAAAAATTCACCAATGTCATTAAAATATCCGAGGATTGATGATGTCCCCAACAACGACGTCATTTGTTATCACTCGGAACTGCACCAATTGATAGCAATGACTCCAAAATCTGCAACAAACAAAATTGAGTAATAATGAATAAGCGATTAGCCCTAGGTCACTAGTTAAGTGCTTCTCCGTTCGAGCTAGAACTTGGCCAACGACAAGGGGCATCCCTAGTGTTTATGTGTTGATAATTACTTCAGAAATCTGTGTTAATATGACAAATCAGCACATAAAACATAAGAAAGTTGATGTTTAAATAATGCAAGAGAATTCATATTTGCAACAGCTAAAATATGGAAAGAAATAAAGAAAAGAATATGCACTCTAGGTGAACGATACAACCAAAATAGAGGCACGAAAAACCACCCACAGCACTACACAAAAGAAAAAATATTTGCATCAACAAGTTTAAAGAGCTGTGAGAAACGACATAGTCAAACTTTATCTTTATATTAGTTAAGAGACCGGTTGCATCGTAGAGATAGAATACAAGACTGATCATAATATCTATGTGCATCACAGAGCACAGGTAGCAAGGGAAGAAGAAGAGAAGATGGAAAATAAACGTTGCTAGCTGATCAAAAGAAAACTCTACTAAAATGATCACATTCACCCTTCATTTATAGATCATTGAGCTCTCTAAACAAGGCAACTTCCTCATGCAAAACATCTCCATAATTAAGTGGTTGCAATAAATAAAAAGAACTGCTAAAATCAGCCACCTAATAGCCACGAATAAACCTTTAACTCTCACCACCTAATAGCCACGAATAAACCTTTAACTCTCACTAAGGAGTCACCCAGTTCCATATTTATCCAAGATCATGCGCCCTCCGAAACTCTCCATGTGGTGTTGACTTAACTGAAGTCGCGTTGTTCCAAAATTAACCTAGCTCATGCGCCCCCCATGTGGTGTTGAGTCAACTCAAGATAAGTGAACCTTCCCAAAATAAACTAGTTGTCTAATAAAATCATCCACCTCAAGCAAGAAAGTCACCCTCTCTAAAAATAATAACTTCCCCTTTTCGGTTTTGCAAAATTAGCCAATAAGAGATTTCTAAGGAAGGCGCCCTCCTTTACTAAAAATAACTAACAAATCATCCTCTGAAAATAGAATTGAAACATGCAATCGATTTCTAGCCAATTGCCAAATTTATCCAAGTAGGCACCTAAGGTTTCCTTGAGAATAGGGCACCTAAGGTTTCCAAGAAAAAAGATGCTGCCACATGTCACACTACATGGTGCCCTCACTTGCTGATAATAGCACTGCTCAAAATAGACATGCCTACCCTAAAAATAGGAAAGACCAAAAATGTAGGGAATTGCTAGGAGAACACTACCAAATATAGCACACCTAAAAATAACCACTGCTAAAAATAACAGTGTCTCGCATGTCAATGAAATTGGGCTCATTAGATTCAATTTTCTGCAAGGAATCCAAATATGTGCTCAAAATTGTCATATGAGCCATGAAACCCTACCTGCTAAAAATAGCAACGTCTCGCATGTTGCCCAAAAAAATTTCATTGGCATCATGGGCTCGCAAGGATCCCGACTATGTAATCACCTCTAGGCTCTGACATGCAAACCACCGAACTCTGGCTCCAAAAAAATAGGAACATTGATGATATGCCTCTAAAATACCCCTTCCTTTGAAATGAACCATGATCCCTAGTAAACATGTCTTTGATCTCTGTGAAACATGTCCCTGACTACCAGCTTGATGAAAATTACTTGGCTCTTAACCCTCCAGTTGCACAGGCAAATTTGGGGGTTAACAAGGCATTGTTAGCACTTTGAAGCAACAAAGTTGTAGCAGTCATTTGTGGGTGCAAACTATCTTCCATTTCATGTATGATTACTTTGGTTTACAATAAGTCTATGTCATTGAACTACTTCTTTGATCATATGCTTATTATCATATATATTGCTAACTTGCTTTTGAGGCAGGGATTGGATTAGATGTTTGCAGCTATCTTGCAGACCTAGTCAATATTTTGATATAGTATGAATAAATTGTTATTGGCTATCCATGCTATTAGTTTGGATTATATTGCATTTCAATTTCCACTTCATTTTAATCTATTCCTGGTACTAGGATTTACTTTTCGCACTTACTTTTTGCATTTTGCTTTTGCAACTTAAACAGAAAACTAATAAAAATTGTAAAACTCATAAAATGAATCCAGTAGCTAGTGCACTGGAGGATCCACCAATAAAAATGGGAACCACGCATTGAGAGTTTTATCCTGGTGGATCCATTTGCATTGACGAAGGTCAAAAGCCTACATCAACAAGGTCCACTATCTAAAGTCCAAGGAAGAAGTAAAATGCAAAACCATTTCATAATTGTTCATGATTTATATGCACCCACAAAATACATTGTATATAATCATAGGCAAACAATGAAAGTAAACACCATGCAAGCAAATAAAATAGGACAATAATTTAGCTTATATGTGACAACACAAAATGCATCCAAGTCTTCCCAAAAGAAGAACAAGGCATGTTGTATGGTCAAAAGCCAATGTAATATTATAAAAGCCATCACAAAGAGTTACAAGAAACCCTACAGCGACGATAGTCAATGACTAAAGAAAAATTAAAGATTTTCAATAATCCCAAGAGACCTACCTTCTTATTTGCACATAACTTCTTAACTAATGATTCATCACACACTATTTTTTTCCAATTTTAAACAACCCTACAATTACAAGCAAAGACCACAATCAAGTTCAACAAGCAATGAATATCCAATATAAAAAGGTTACTAACAATCTTGCACAAGTTGAATACACCAACAACATTGTTTATTGGCTAGAGTTTGGTGGCTTGTGAATGTGAATATATAACTAGTTTTTTTGGGAAACTAGAAACATTTGTATCATAGTGTAAGTTTTTTAATCTTAACAGACAACATGATATTGGCACAAAATGTCCTTCAATCAACAAGACATATGCAACAAGCTAGGCAGCCAAGCAGCAAGCCAATATGCTATGTTACATTATTAGATGTATAAACATGAGGTAGTTTTATGGTGTAAAGGTATACAATACACTGTTAAATAAGGTTTAAGTGAAGTTGTAACGCGCCATCATAATTCTTGGCTTAGTTGGTTAGTGCACCACCATTAAGGCTTTGCTTTAACTTTCAAAGTCACAAGTTCAATAAGATAGACCCTAAAGGATACAGTTTTAGTCTAGAGATGAATTAGAGTTAGAATTGTCTAAATGTTTTGCGATTTGGACCATTTTTGGTCATATATTGGTCTTTTGTGGTCATGATTTGACCATTTTTTTGTCGTACATGAGTCCAAATCGTAGAAGATATGGACAACTCCAATAGTGTTTGTTCTCAACATTGACGAATAGAAGCAAACCATCACATACCCAAAGATTAGCACAACTAAACTTTGCTCATTGATCACTAAGACTGAGGAACATTTTATCCTTTGATGTTCAATCTATTACAAGACATAAGATAGATGCTATTTTTTATTCAAAGGCTCCTCGCCTAGCTTCTGCGATTACTGCTAGACAAATTAGGTATCCTACATGAGACCACATCACTTGCCTCTTTGCACCTTTTTTTGATAGGACATTGATCATCAATGCCAGAAGAGCCACGTCTTAATCAAAGGACAATCAATGCTGGCGTGGAATAAAAATTATTCAAAACCACATGCCAGAAGAGCCACGTCTTAATCAAAGGACAATAAATGCTGGCGTGGAATAAAAATTATTCAAAACCACCCATTTTCCAGGTAGAAATTTGAATAGTTCCACGGGTCAGAAATCCTAGGGCATAGTTACTACAAGCCCCGGGGGTTTTGAGGGTCTCTAAAGCGACCCAAAACCTTGAAAAATCTTGAAACGGCCTAGAACTATGCCCTCTGTGGATTTTTTGCTTTCGCCGAATTCCAGTAACAATCAGATTTTCCGGGCCGTTTTAGATAACCCATATAATACGCCCTCAATGCTCACCCACGATTCCACGAGACACACAACATAGCTACAGATTTTTCTCCGAGTGAGATCATCAAGCAGGCCCCTAGGCAGATTTATAGTCACTAACAAATAAGGGCAATGGCCATGAAAAAAATAGCTACCTCACTAACCTTGCAGCCGTACTTTTTATCATGGTTCAAATATTATTCCAGGAAATAAACTCGTCTTATCAAGCACAACTTAGAGTCTTAGCAGACACTCAAAGCACACTCTTACATGGCAAGTTTGGCCACCGTTTTTGAATGAGAGTGTTTAGAATCTCTCGGAACTTGTGAAGACGGAAATAGTAGAGATGGCTGTATTGTTGTCCCCTGTACCTCTGCATCCTTAGCAGGTATCTCTCATCCTGCCAAATCAAGTATCTCTGTTTATGCATACATCTATACAGATGAAGCTGAAGAGGAGGAAGAGGGAAGCGATCGGAAGAAAATAAAAAAGTATTTTAAAAAAACGAATAGAATAACAAACCTGGCCTTTGTAATCAGCTTGTTTCCTCTCTAGATGATGAGAATCTGTGTCCACCTCCATAGCTTGCATGCTTTCTGGACCAGGAGGCAATGCTAACAAACAATGCCCAAATCCAGGCGCTGCCTGTAAAAGGCCTATCAGCTCCTCAATGCACTAGTGTTTGCTTGCTAAGCACCAATAGTCGGAGCATGAAATCAAACACGGAGGTTCCAGTACCTTCGTTGTAGTATAGCTTTACATTTTTCAATTACCATCAAGTAATACCAAGAATGTTTTCTTGATAAACTGTTTTATTATGGTAAAGTTGGGTTGTGTTCCATGGGTGTATTACATCTCATTTAAATTTGATTTTTAATGCACCTTGTATGGTTATACTAGAGTATCTGAATTGACAATTTAGGGAAAAAATTATCCTCTCTTGTTAAAAATTGGGATTTTTTTTTGAGTTAAAATTGGTTTTTTTTTTTAATTATTATTATTGAGTATTTAGTTAATTGGTAAGTTTAGTTTATTTCCTTAAAGGTTGGGAAATTGTGAACCCAACCAATTTTAAGGTTGTTTATCTTTATTGTATGTTCACATGAGTATCAACGATTGGTAATGATGATGCTTTTCATTTTTGTGTTTATCTCACATGCCCAATTAAATAATACGTGTCTGAATGGTGTAGGACGAGATGTACATGTCGGTAATGTCTTTATAGTATGTGATTGTGGAGTTAATTTAACTAGAAATCTTTATATGTCATTTGTATCTTTCTCTTTGACTTTGTAGATAGACTCTTAGAGTTTTCGTTTATTTAGTGGTGATGTTATGTGATGGTTATAAAATCCTCACTGACATAGGTTGATATAGGTTGGTTGGAGTCTCATTCATGTTTTCATGGCGCTTGGAATGCATCGCTAGAATAAATATACGTGATTGGCCTCTCACCCTTGCCATTCATTGAACTATCTTTCCTCGGCTCTCTCGATCTGTTGTGCCAATTACATACAAAATATGGATTGGGTTTATCCAATGTAGATCTAATGCATAGTAAAGTAAGTGTAAAGATTCACGCACGGAGCTTCCATTCATAGCCCTACGAGACTTCGATTCAAATCCATATTTAACAAAGCCAAATCCAAGCGTAATTTACTAGACAATAGAAAACCTCCATCAAGTCCTAGTCAAAAGTGTAACATACCCAACCCCAAGCTGGGTCACACTACATTTAAAACGACCCAATAAAAATTTATGATACCAAATCTAAATGTGGAAATAACACACAACATGACATTCTAACTCACGCAACTATCAATATTGAATAAAAACATAAATGCAATTACTTTAAATGTGCACAACAACACTTAAATCCATACAACAACATTCAACCACGTAAATAAATATTTGAATACATCATTTTGCTCACATCAAGTAGCATTGACCAAATAACTCAAAGTAAAATGCACATCAACTATATCAACAGTTAACCATGAATAAACACAGCAATAAGAACACCTATATTAAGAAATATGCAACCAGTTGCAGAGGATGGACATCCCTCCCAAGTGTAGACTTGTTGTTCCAGTTCTCAACAGCAAGTCACCCCCTAGTTGGGGCTATGAATCCACAAGAGACGATGGTTCCTAAGGCTGGCTAATGTCCCCCTCTCAACAGTCAATTCCCACATCTAATTCCACTCAACCAGCTCCATTCCCCACAACCTGCACAACCCAAGGGATGGAATCCCCCTTCACTGCTCACAGTACCTCAGGTCTTTCCACTCCCCTCGAGGGCTTCTAGCATCGTTTGGACAAGAAATCTCTCTGTTATGACCTCAGAAATCTATAGCTGCAACTGGAATTCACCCATCAGCGAAATGTGTGCTTCCCTTGACAAATTTTGAACACAATGTTACTCACAGGCCTACAACCTCTTTCTCCACGAAATTACAGTTACCAAACATGCCCACGACAACAATCTTGAAGCTTCAACACTCAGAACTACTTTGTTGTCCAAAAAACTTCATGTAAAAATAGCTCTCCATGCAAAAACATGAATGTGTAATTTTGGTCTCCTACCCATACGAATTTCTCCTCGTTCTATTGTTTGCTTGACTTACACTCTTCCCCAAGATGATTGTACTCAACCCCCATGCTCTCAATAACTATGGGATGTGACTTCTCACAGCCACCCTCTTACATGACTTCAATGATTAGGCTCTTGAACACTCAACAGATAATGGAAGGTTCATGTTAAGGATAGTTTAGAAAGAAATGGTTTGGGTTCAATAAACATGGGTAAACTCTCCCCCTTGGACCCCTTCCCTCTCTTATGGATACTTAGCCCCCAAATCTCTGTCCATGTCCATCTACAGTTGGCAATACATTTTATTCATTATATTCAATTTACATCATTTTCATATTACATTGCTTTGGCTCTCGTCCATACATCGCTAGTTTGGGGTTTGAAAACGGGGATGTTACATTCCCCTCCCCCTACAAATTGTACTGTCATCAATGCACATAACCATACAATTTACAATTGACACACACAAAATATTACATCGGAACACTTGATAATTTTGCCACTTAATGACTCACGCAACAATTCCAACCAACAACTATCTTTTCCCCTCAACCCACACATTGGTTAGACAAGAAATCTAAGAGTTGTGGCTACAAGAACTCCAGTTGCCAAAATGGAGTCTTCATTCACTTATGTACAAATGTACATTCATTTTTGTTCAAAATTTGCAAAAAATTGTGGGTATGTTTCCCATATGGCTTCCTCGTGCTCCCACGTAGCGTCTTCAGGACCGTAGTAGGTCCATTGAACCTTTACCAAGCCAATGGCTTTGTTCCTGAGCACTTTGACTTTTTGGTCTAGGATGTGCATTGGTTCCACCTGGAAATCCCCTACATGTTCCACCTAGATCACATTCCAATCAATCACATGATTAGGACCAGGTACATTTTTTTTTAATAAAGACACATGGAACATATTATGAATTCTCATGGATGCAAGTAATGATAGCATGTATGCAATTGGCCCCATTTTTTCTAAGATCTCAAAAGGCCCACAATATCTCACGACCAACTTTGGGCAACTTCCTAATTTCAGAGAGCTTCTCTTGGCTTTAACTTTTAAAAACACATGCTCTCCCACTTTGAATTCTCTATGTGTTCATCTTTTATCAACATATCTCTTCTGCCTATCTTGTGCAACTTTCAAATTATGCATGATGTTTATCATCTATTCTTCCATTTCCCTTAACAACACTAGCCCAATCATGGCTATGTCAGCTGGGTTGTCCCAACTTACTATTGTGTTGCATTTTCTACCATACAATTCTTCAAACAGAGTCATCTTCAATGATTCTTGATACCCATTATTGTAAGCAAACTCAGCCCCCTCACCTAGAAGGCTTATACATTGCATACATTATCAACATATCTTCAATTATCCGATTAATCCTTTATGTCTGCCCATCTGACTCTGGTTAATATGTTGTACCGAAATTCAAATTGGTCCCAAATCATTTAAACAACCCCTTCCAAAAATTGGAAGTGAACTTGGGATCTCGGTTTGACATTATTTTCTTAGGAACACCATTTAGCCTAGCAATTCCTCTCATATAAATTTCTACAATATTGGTTGCCTTGTGAGTTACTTTTACAAGAATTAAATGTGCAGCCTTTGTAAGCTTGTCCACCACTACCATGATGGAATCATGTTGCCTTGTTGTCATAGGAAATTTGGTAATGAAATTGATAGTAACAACTTCCCATTTCCATTCAAGAATGGGAAATGGTTGCAAAAATCTCGTTGGATGTATGTGTTCAGCCTTTACCTTCTAACATTCCATACATCCATCCAAATATCAATGACATCTCTATTCTTACCAGGCCAAAATACATTGGCCTCTTACAACTTTAATAGTTTTCTGGTATCCTCGATGTCCAACGTATGGCACATTGTGCATCTCCTTTAAAACAAAATTTCTCAATTCCTGAAAATTGGGAACATAAACTATGTTTTGAAATAAGTGGATTCCATCCTCTTCTAGTTTGCAATCCTTATTTTTTTGTTGTACATTATTATGTTGTAAGTTTGCTTTGACTTGCATATAATGTTGGTCTGTTGTTACAACCTCAATAATTCTTTCTTTTAGATCTGTCTTGTACATACCAATGGTTGTAGCATGCATTTTATGCACCCTTCTGTTGAGTGCATTAGCCACCTTGTTCTCTTTTCCTTTGCTTGATGTCGAAGTCATATTCACTAAGAAATTCCAACCATCTAGTTTGTCTAGCATTTAGTGTTGGTTGTTCAAATAAATATTTCAAACCACTATCGTCTATCCTTAATTCAAATTTTCTTCCCATGAGATAATGCCTCCACATCCTTAAGGCATGTACTATGGCTACCAACTCCAAGTCATGTGTGGCATAATTTATTTCATGCTCCTTCAATTTTCTAGACTCATAACAAATTATATGTCCATTTTGTGTAAGGACTCCACTGAGCCCTTTCTTGCATGCATCTATGCACACAACACAATCCTCATCCAGATTTGCAACTTTCAAAATAGGTGCACTGGATAGTAAATCCTTTAAGCACTGTAATTTTTCTTCACACTTGGCACTCCATTCAAATTTTACTCCTCTTCTACAAAGATGTTATTGGGTGTGCAATCTTGGACAATCCCGCAATGAATCTCTTGTAAAACCAGCTAGACCCATAAATGATCCAACCTCTAAAATGTTAGTTGGTGTTGGCCAATTTTTTCGGATTCATTGCTATGCCATCTTCTAAAACAATGTAACCCAAATAGTGGCTCTACTTTTGATAATAATAATAAAATGCATTTACTTAACTTGGCATACAATTGGTGCTCTCTCAACACTTGTAGCACCATCCTCAAATGTTTCTCATGCTCCTCCTCCATCTTGGAATAGATGAGAATATCATCCAAGAATATAATGACAAACTTGTCCAGTAAGTCTCTAAACACCCCATTCATCAGACACATAAATGTAGTCGGTGCACTTGTCAACCCAAAAGGCACCACCACAAATTCATATTGTCCATACCTTGTCCTAAAAGTTATTTTTCTTGCATCCTCTTCTCTGATTCTCACTAGATGGTAGTTGAACCTCAAGTCAATATTGGAAAATATCTTTGCTCCTTTCAGCTGATAAAAAAAGATCATCAATCCTTGGAAAAGGATATTTGTTCTTGATTGTAACCTTGTTTAGTTGTCTGAAGTCAATACATAACCTCAACGTTTCATATTTTTTCTTGACAAAAAGAATTGGGGCACCCTAAGGGGAAACACTTGTGCATATGCACCCTTTCTTCAACAACTCTTCTAGCGGCATTTGTAACTCTTTTAGCTCCGGTGTGCTCATTCTGTAGGGAGTTTTTGACACTGGAGTAGCTCCAGGCATTAAGTCAATAGATAAATCTATATCTCTCTTTGGTGACAATCCTGACAACTCCCCAAACACATCTTCACATTCTTTCAAGACTATATAACCTTCAAGACTTGGCTCCTAGTCCTTCATTCGCTCTTCCATATGGGTTGCATATATATTACACCATTTTCTAAAACTTCTTTTCAACTACAATGCCGAAATTTCTCAGACAGATATAGGCCTTGGAATACCTTGCATTGTCCTTGAATTCTCTTCCTCATCAAGACATTTGAATGCCTTGTTACAACAATCTAAGACATCATGATGTTTTTCCAGCCAATCCATACCAATCAAGTAGTCATAAGACCCAAGTGATGTGATGCTCAAATCTGCCTTAGTGTTGATTCCATTCATGTTTACTGGGAAATCATTAGCAAACTCATTAATTCTTCTATTGGTTCCAGTAGCTATTTGAACTAACCAAGACTTTTCATGCTTACATTTCTTCAATTTAAATCTTTCAACTAGATTTGGATCTATATAGCTATGACTAGCTCCAAAATCAATCGAAATAGTTATGGGTTGATTATCAATCTTACCTTCCACTTTAATCACATGGGATTGATAGTCTGCTTGTTTATTGTCGAAGGCTACATAGATCCTTAACATGCTTTTCCCGCGTCCTCTATTGTCTCCTCTTACTTGATGTTATGCATAGTCTTCATTTTATCTCCCCAGTGAGGACAATCTTTATACATGTGATCTCCTTCACATCCCCAACACTTTATGGGTTGTTGTCGTGGCCTCTTTCCCAAGGAATCTATCATTTTATGATCACCTTGAGATGGTTTCCCTTGTTGATGTGCTTGAGAACCATTCCTTATGAAAGGTGGCTTGAATCCTTTCTTCCTTTGTTCAATCTTTCCTTTCTTCTTGTCATCCCAGGCCTTTTAGAAAGTTGGCCTTCCTCTGCTTTGCTCATACAAATACTTATCCTTTCTTATCGCTTCTTCTAAATTCATGGGCTCATCAAACTGAATTTTATCCTTGTAAAAGGATGGCAGTCCACTTAGGAACCTCTGGATTTTGACCTTCTCATCTCTGATGAAACTCAGATACCTGAGGAGTTCCAGGAATTTCCTCTCATATTCATCCATGGTCATGTTTCCAAGTTTGAGTTCGAAGAAATCTTGTATCTTCTTGTCATAATATTGCTCTGACAAGTACTGTTGTTGGAAATATTTCTTGAACTACTTCCAAGAAATTCTCTTCTCATCAAGGTGCTTAACTTACTTCAGCCAATCCCACCACATAGATGTCTTTCCTTGAAGGTGGTAGGCTACAATTATGGCTTCTACATTTGATGAGTAATCATGCAACTAAAAATATTTACTCATTCCCAACAACCATGCTTCTGTATATTCTCCTTTATTGTTATCTTCGTCAAATGATGGTGGCTTGATCTTGCTCAACTTCCCTTGCAAGCTATTTGACCCATGTCTCTTCCTCTGATGTCTAACATGAGACACACTTGAGTTGCTTTCTGGCCTTGAACGTGCATATGTTCTTCTGGTCAAGTGTCGTGGGGATTGGTGATGTTGATGCCTACTAGTACTCCTTGACTGTCCAGATCCTCCATGATCATCCCTCCTATCATGAGATCTAGATACTTCCACTTGCCTTACACTAGCTTCCTGCTTTGTGCCTGAATCTTTGTTGACTTGCTTCTCCAACATATTCAGGCTTTGTAGTATCTCCTCCTGAGCTTTCATGATCTTTTCATTATCGGCCATATAACTCTGCACTTCTCTTTGCAAACTTCTCATAGTTATAGGCTCTTGTCCGTCTCTTCTTCCATTAGACTTTGTCTCAACATTTCCCATGTTGACATGCAGACCTATGATCTCTTCTTCATGGTTGTAAGACCCTTGAGCATCCTCCATATATCTAGTTCTCATATAGGAACTAAAGTCTACTTTCTTGTATCTCTAATTTTGCAAGAATGTGCATGCAATAATTGTTGTTAGAATTAAGCATATTGCAAAATATTTATTAATTAGATTACAGGTTATTCTTCACATCAATTTATGAAGAACGCAATTCACCAAGTTAGAATATTATTCCTTAAACACGTTCTTCTCTAAAATAACTCTCCATTGGTTGTAATCATGCCTCATTCTAATTTCTGAGCAGAAAGTTACAACATTCACATGCTGTAATTTCCATTTTCTTACTGCTACATAATCACTTGATTACTTTTTGAGAAAAAAATTTAGCACCCAATTCAAAATTATGGGTTGATATATGTCTTCTCCTCCTTAATACCTTTCGATCGACTATTCGTTTACTTGAATCTAACCTCCGAGTTGAAATTTATGGTCTGGATAAGTTTAGACTGCTTTTCCCAATTTATCCTTGTATGTTACAGGTATCTTCTTTCTCTCCCTGCACATTTTACATATGAAGATCCCAAATCTGGCCCCATGGTTGTCTTCTATGGTTCATAAGATTTCCATAGACTGCTCTTCTGCCCCAAATAGACTTCTAAGCAAGGACTTATGCCCTTTGGAAGTAAATTGGGGCTGAAATTTTACCTTAATTGTTTCAACTGTAACTCTCTAATACGAGCTTTGTTTTACGTTATGTTTTACTATTATAACAGTGCTTTAAATCTGAGTCGTTGATCTCAAATTAGGTGAAATTTGATTAGTTAATCCGTTAATCCTTTCCAAACCCCACATATCAATTTCTATCGTCGATCAACAACTTAAAACAATCTGGACCATTGATCCAAGCTCCATCGACGATTGGCGTTTTCCTTTGGATGCACACAACACCTTACGAAAAATTTCAACCCAACCATCGACCATCGATCCTTTCCTTTGGAAACTGATTGTAATACATCACTAAACTGGTTGACCCAACCACCAGCCATCGACCGTCAACGATTTTCGTTAGCGAATGAAACGCTTTATCAATTTGGCTGACCTGATCATCAATCATTGACCATTCCTATTGGCATACAAAGACACTTCTCCAATTCGGCTGACCGAACCATTGACCATCGACCATTCCCTAACTGACGTGACAACTATCGATGTGGCATGAGATGTCAACTTGATTGACATGGTATGACACATGGATGCTGACGTGGCATAACATGTCATCACCCTCCTTCCTTCATTGACAATTGGTAACTTCTCTCGAGTGAACTAAACACCTCGCCAATTTTGTCGACCCTTGACCATCGGTCGTCAATGATCGACACTTTCTCTTTCTTGATCGAAATACTTTGCTAAAACAGTCGACCTAACCATCAGTCGTTGATGATTTTTGTTGGCGAACAAAACACTTCGCTAAATTTATCGACCCGACTATTGGTCGTCGACAATTTCCATTGGAAACAAGAAACACTTCACCAATTCAACAGACCCAACCATCAGCCATCGATGAATTCTCTTGGCCAACTCTAACACTTAGAAATTTTCAACCAAATCCCCAATGAATCTGGGCCATTGATCTTCCATTTTGAATGATCTTGACCATTGATCTTCTCCAACTTCCAAACAACCAAAAATGAATCGAGAACGTCGATCTGTCTCATTTTCCCAACTACCGAAATGAATTTCGGCTATTGATCTGCTCGACCTTGCTAACTCTGAAAACCTTATAAGTTTTGAAAATATTAAAATGAATCTGGGTTGTTGATATCGAGATCAAAAGCGATCTTGACCGTCAATCCATTGGACTTTGCCCAATTATACAACGACTATTAAAACACGAATTTTGACCTTCCAGGTTGAATTTAGCTCTGTAACTCTGCAGATTGACACCATTAAACCTTTCTTCGATGGCTATGTTATCCACAATTTTGGTCATTATGAGGATGTTATCATGATGTCATGATGATTTAAAATCAAGCTCTTCAATAAGAATAATTTCATGAGAAAAGTTGTACTTGTCTTCTTCCAGAAACTACATTTTTATTGATAGTTCGCAGGCTGAATATATACTCTCCTGCGAGAATGCCTGATTCTCGCAGGCTGCTCTCAGCTGGGGTGCGAACTTCTCGCACTGTACTCAAGGCTAGGGTGCGAACATCATTTTAATGAGGAAAAAGATGAAGTTCTCGAGTCTTCTAGAAGAGAATCTTCGAGAAGGATGAGTTGGCTAACGGATGGTTGTTCAATTACTGGCATTCCAGATATCTTGGGATCATTTCTTATCCAAGCAACTAAATTATCTTCTACTATATATTGAGGAGATTACTCATGGAAAAAGTTAGACAAGAAGCAAGTTAGCAAGAGATTGATTGGAGAATTGTCAGAAGCCTGTATGAAGGACTGATGCTACAGCAGCAAAAGACTACAGCAAGGTCATCACAAATGGTTGATTTTCTTCATGCATGAGCAAGTGTGTGTGTCAGAGCTAGGAGCCATCGAAAGGAGACCTACTACATCAAGGCTCAGGTTGTAAGTTTCTTTTTCAATTAATTCAATACAGTAATATGTCCCTTTCCCATAAAGATGATGTCACTTTATTACATGATTCCTTGATCACATGTATAGACTAGATATTGAATACATTAACTTGCCTATATTTCGATTGGTTTGTGTTGTGGTGATATAAACGGTGCAAGAGCATTGGAGTATAAAGCTTAGAACAACAGAGACATAAGGAAAGCGTTCATAAGGTATGTCCATAACCCTTATCTCTTAGTTCATTCAATAAGCTAGATCTAGGGAAAGAGTAGTATTCTGTCCTGTTTTGTTCTAGATCCAGGTGGATCTAGGGAGATCGGTTAGTGTCCGCACCTACGGATTTATCCTGAAACAAAATTGGCGACTCCACTGGGGAATTATCCCTTTGTCTTTTTGGTTTTTGAATTTTCTGTGGCCATTTGCTCTATTTGCCTCATTCTCCTGTTTTGTCAGTGTCTGAGTCCTCAGGATATCCTCAGAGACCTTCTGGATCTATAAGCCAACTTGGATTTTGCTTGCATTTTCAAAATTTTCATTAGTTTCAGGGATTCTCGCACTGTGCCCATTGACAGCCTGCGAGAACCTTTTATGTTCGCACCCTGCTTATATATTCCAGTGCGAACAGTTCGCATTCTGCATTGAAGTGGCCTGCGAGAATACTATATTCTCGCACTGTGTCCAAGGCTTGCCTGCGAGCAAAGTTTTGAAATTTTTTGAAATCAAGTTTTGACTTCATCAACTACTTAGATCTGTTGATTTACACCTTTTTGACTTATTGGATCACTGGCTTACTTATCTTTTTCTTAGTTTGCTTACTTGGAGAGATTTAGGCTTTCTAGGTCTTTTCTTGCCTTTATAACTTGACTTTCTTTTCTTGGCTTTGTTTGGCATTTTCTTTCTCTTTGATTACTGGAGTTGGATGTGTCTAGCTAGCTGAGAACCAGGGATTGGTAGAGAGTTAAGTGCTTGTGGTTTTCTCTTTGACTTGGTGTTTCGAAAGAACATTTTTTATTGCTTTGGGAAAACTCTTTGGTTTGGTTTTGTTTTTTACCTTCATTGAAAGAATTGGTTGGGTTGTTTTGTTTGATTCAATACGATTCGATTTTCTTTTCTCATTGATTAGAGTTCTTCTTGGAAAGTGAACCATAAGTTTTCTTTCAAGTTTTTGTTTTTATCATTTTGAAAACATTGTAAAATCGAATCTTAAGAGCTTATTGAAGTATTRAAAAAGACATTTAGAGATTGTTATTTGATAATTGGTTATTGGCATTGGCATTTGAACGGAAAATTGAGCATTTGCATTGTAGTATTGAGATTGATTCAGAAACGCTCTCTCTCTCCCATAACTAGGATTCATGGAATGAAAAAAGATTATATTTCATCATTGTCCTTGCATTACTTGGGTCAGAGTCACATATCATGAGTTTCACTTCCGTTACCCTTTGAGTAATTAACAGCCTTTAAGAATATTGCGTGATCTTAAAATCAATCTAGTAACTTTTTCTAGGGCTCTTTACACCAACATATTAKCTAGGCTAGTGCTTTGGAGTAGGAAGAGAGACACACTCTCCAAAAGCTCAAAAACAAACAATAGTATCTTGAGTCAGGGAGGGTAAAATCCATTGGCARCATATTGTCCTRGGACGCCCTTCTAACACAAGGGTCAAGCATTAGGTYRCATTGGTGTTGGCAGAGATACTAACCTGCTTTGTTGACATCAGTGTAGAGATTGCACGTATTACGGGGATCACTCCGAGGTATACCCACAATTATGAGTGGAAGCCTTTGAGTTGGTTTCGGGCTTGATACCCTGCCCTTGCGTGTGGATCAGACTGACGACTGTTTCCCTAGGCAGTTTTGTTGTTTGTGGTGACTTTAGTGGCTTATCTCTCTAGGTTCTTACCCAAGGTGACTGTGAAGGGGAAAGTCTTCACGGTACCTGGAATTGACGTTGATCAAACTCACTCGGGCTCCTTGGAGGGTATACCCACGATTATGTGTGGGAGCTTGCACCAGGGCGTAAGTCTGTTAAGCAGGTCGTCAACGTAACTTTTCCACCTTAGCCCCGCCCCTTCTCATCTCGTTGTTGCGACGTTGGATTTCATCACCAACTAGTGGCTCCGAAATTGGAAGGTATTGTTTGCTTGGTGATTGCTTTTTAGTTTTTGTTTACTAGTGAGTGTTGTTTATTTCTCGAAGTTGACCATATGATTTTCGTTGGGGAATTTATTACTTGTTTACAATTGTTCCCCCACGACGTTCACGTAGGATGCAAGGTTTGTCCCCGAAACATCCGGAAGCTTCACAACCTTTGCACACAACCACATCTGAGGGTACCCCTGAGGACTCTCCTCATCCGGGTGAAATTCCCCTTGTTACTCTACCTCACGTGGACATAAGTGACGTCCCTGAAGTCTTTACACCACCTCCACAAGTAGAATCCACTGATCCTCTTACTGAATTTCGAATTAGCAATACTATAGAGGACTACCGCATTTGTCGTGGTGAACGACCTGTTGGACGATTAAATCCTCCTGAAGAAACTCTCATTACCTCCTCTGAATCAACCGCTGGGCCTTCTCACGGTGTAGTCGGCCAAGATCCTTTTTGGTCGGGTAATTTTCGACGAGTTCTTTTTGGCACTGAGGCATCTCCTGTCTACGAAATCAACCCTCCAGTGTCTCCTGAACCCGAAACTGCACCAGAGACTACAACTTATCATTTTGTTCTTCCTCCCGAGATGGCCCATCTCGCAAATACTACGAGTGTCCCAACCGAGATTCTGGCAACTACTCTTGCCCCTATTAATACCCAGAGACCTCCTGAGGTTAACCCAAATTTACCTCCTGGTTACCATGCGTTGAATCCTTCGTTGAATGTTCCTCATCCAACACCTCCACAGACTCCAACTGGTTCACCAGGTGGTCCTCAGTTTCTTGGACATCCTGTTCCCGGTTTCATTCCGACACTCCCTCCTCAGTTTTTTCCTCCTAGTAATACTAATCCAAGTGGAACTTTTCCAACTGTTGCACCCAACACACAGATTCCCGTTGGTGGATAGGGTAGTACCGTTACTTTTCCTTTTCCCGGACACAATCCAGTTACTGTCCAACCTACGGTTGGCACACAAATTCCGGGGGGAACTGTACCTACAGTAGGGGGTCCAACTTCGCCCTTTGGACAAAACATACCTCCTGAATTGGCCCAGTATTGGACTTACCTCTTACAAAATCTTCCTCAGAGTACTGGGGGGCGGCAAGCTATCCCTACAGTTGGCCAACCTTATCCAGGGGTAACTAATCCTATTTGGGGAACGACTCAGACTACTCAACCCCAAATCCCTGCTCAGACTCAAGGTTATAATCCTTGGGGTTACTATCTTATCCGTCCACCACCAAATCAACCAGGGACTTCCCTCTACGAGCAATCTGCCTACGCTCCTACTGGTTTGCCAACAGGGCTTCCACCCCAAAGCCACCAGTACCCACAGGTAAACCGACAGTTGTCGTTTCTTGCTACCTTGGACTTGCCAGATTTGTCTAGGATCCTGAATGATCCTATTCGTCACTCTCCTCAATGGCCTGCTATCCATGCCAAACTTCCATCGGATATTTCGAAATTCGATGGCAAGCCGGGAGAGGACCCCAATAATCATGTCATGACTTTCCACTTATGGTGTTCGTCCAACTCTCTGATGGATGACTCCATTCGTCTTCGTCTTTTTCAGAGAACTCTTACTGGTTCCGCTGCGAAGTGGTACATTGAATTGCCACGAGGTTTCTTCTTCGATTTTAACACCCTGGCTATGGCTTTTCTTACACACTACCAGTTACCGATTCGATATGATACTGGGATTGAGATTTTAACTTCTTTTAAACAATCTAAAGGTACTCACATCTCAGATCATATACATGAGTGGAGACATAGACGACGTCTCATCAAGCTTGAACTCCCTGATCAGTTACTGGCTGAGTGGTTCACGAAATCTTTTGTGAACGAGATTGGTAAAGAAATCGCCATGGGTGGCGTTGTTACTGAGGAGCAGGCTATAAGTCGTGCTCAATATCTTGATCTCGTTTATTCGCAAACGGGAACATTATACGATTTGTTACCTGACCTACCCCGTCCTGGCACTTCCAGCGCTTCGACTACTCCAGTTGCCTCGCATGCAGCTGATGGTGTGATTGGGACTACAAATACCCACTCACATTCTGTGTCAACCACAACCCCTAAGCCCACCTCTTCTAATGTTCAGAATGCCCCGTCTCCTGCTCCTCCCACCGGTAAAACCTCAGAAGTGAACGTTGTTCAATCTAGACCGACCGACAAAAATAAATCAAAGAAAGGGAGAGGCAAGAATAAGGGGGGTAAAAATAATAATCCAACCGAACCAACTACAAATGCTCCCGTTGAAGAGCGGGATAAACGCAAACCACGGTATCCTTGCCTTATCTGCAGTGACGATCATTATACCAAGGATTGTCCTCGACGTGCCGAAGTTTCTAAGTTCCTTCAGGGAACGCCCAAACCACCTACCCCGGCAGTCTTGTCTCAACCTTTCCCGTCTCAGCAACATGCCTCGTTGGTCGTCCATGATCAACCTTCTACATCTTCCACATCATATGTTTTGATGTGCACCGGTGATTCTAAGAAGAATGACGTTGCAATTGCAACTAGAGCTAAAGACTATTCTCCTTCTAAGGAGAAAGTGGATGATCTACCTCATGATTTGGTACAAGCCTCTCCACCGAATCCACCTACGAACGGTCCTCTTCATCTCGAAAGACCGAGTCTCGATACAGTCCTACGACCCCCTAAAGGTGTCGTTCGCAAGTCGACATTCAATCCTCATGCTCGTGCGGCTCAGAACTACAGTATTGTAGAAGATCTAGCCCAAGCACCTTCCGCGATGTCTGCCCTTGAGGTCCTTCAGTCTTGTCTTGCACAACGAAGGGATCTATTGAAAGCTATAGGTGGAATCGATCCTACGGATTCGAACTTGATAGTCTTTGACTTGGACGCGCATGTTCCAAGGTTACCCTCTCAACTCGCTTTTCAGATACAGGTCATTGTCGCTGACAAGAGCATTTGTTAGACAGTTGTAGATGAGGGGGCCTCTACGTGTGTAATGTCTCTTACTTGTTGGAAAGCCATTGGCTCTCCTCCCTCAACGGAATCACAAAACACTTTAAAAGCCTTCAATGGCTCAGGTTTTAAGCCTTACGACGTTCTCTCCTCGTTGCCTGTCACTCTCGAAGGCAAGACCGTTCAAGTTGAAGTGGAAGTCTTCGATTCTCACTTAGATTATAATCTTCTTCTTGGACGTAGCTGGGTAGATTCTATGCGCGCTGTAGTGTCAACCCTTTTTCGTGTCCTACGATTTCCTCACCAGGGAAGAGTGGTTACTGTTGACCAGTTGGCCTTCTTTAATTCCGATACGCGCACGGGGAACGTACCGTTCATAGCTAAAACCCCACCGAGTTACGAGAATGTTGGAGTCGGTCTCTTAAAAGACTCGTCGTTAATGGGAACTTTTCCCATACCACCACCACCCGATATTCTCCGCCCGTCAGTTGCTTCGATTAATATGATCTCTGTTGTTCCTTATGAACTTCCAGTGTCATTTGACCCTTGGATCGTTCCTGATCCTGGAGATCATGCTCGTTTCGGCGACGCTATGCCGTTAAGTCCAATTGAGTCTGCTTATCACGCAATTCAATCGGCAACATCTTTTACATCCTCTCCGGAGGAGTTGTCTCCTGATCCTTTCCGTGTCATCTTTCCCACTGACGAGATGATAATGTCCGTCATGGTCGATACGCCTTGGGACGATGGGCATCATCGTTCCATTTTGTTTCTGGAACAACACGCTCTAGAGAATTATCAGCGGATTTCAACTTCGTCGACCGTTGTTGTCACCATGACTGTTCCCAGATATACACATGATGTGTTTGCGGAAGGGAACTTAAGTAACATCTCCCCCACGATACCTATTGACATTTCAGTGAAACTTGGAATAGTGGAAAATGTTCACATTGGAGCTTCGTGTTCTCCAGAGGAAATTGTTAACTATACTGCTTTGTTTAAAGAATTTCGAGATGTTTTTGCCTGGAGTTACGGAGAGATGCCAGGTATCGACCCGTCTATCATTGTGCATGAGATCAAAACGTACCCTGGAGTTAAACCAGTACGGCAGCGCCTCCGCCCTGTTCATCCACGTAAAGCGGCATCTATTAAACTTGAGGTTGAAAAACTTCTTAAAGCCGGTTTTATTTACCTCGTGGCTTTGACAGAGTGGGTTTCTAACCCTGTGCCGATTGATAAGAAAGGTGGGAGCATACGTGTCTGCGTCGATTATCGGGATATTAACAAAGCTTGTCCGAAAGACAACTTTCCAACCCCTTTCGTCGATCAGATCGTCGATGACTGTGCTGGTAGTGAAATCTTTTCCCTCATGGATGGATTTTCCGGCTACAATCAGATTAATATCGCTCCCGAGGACCAACATAAAACTGCTTTTATTTGTCCCTGGGGTACTTTCGCCTACAGAAAACTTCCCTTCGGTCTCAAGAACGCAGGTGCAACTTTTCAACGTGCCATGTCTTATGCGTTTCACGATATCAAGCATATCGTTCAACCTTATTTGGACGACTTGCCGGCTCATTCTCTACGCCGAGTCGATCACCCTAATCATCTCCGAGCAATTTTCATTCGTTGTCGGTTCTATCGCATTCGTCTAAATCCACATAAGTGCGTCTTTTGCGTCGAGTCTGGCCGTCTTCTCGGTTTCATTGTTTCGCGTCAGGGGATCCGGGTGGATCCTATCAAGGTTGAGGCGATTCTCAATCTTCCTCCTCCTTCTTCACTACGCCAGTTACAAAGTTTGCAAGGGAAAGCAAACTTTCTTCGTCGTTTCGTCCCAAATTACGCCGAGATTACTCGTGGTTTCACACGTCTTTTAAAGAAAGGTACAGAGTTTGTTTGGGATGAAGTTGCCAACAACGCTTTTGAAGCTTTAAAGCTATCACTAACAAAGGCTCCTCTTCTTTTTCCTCCTGATTATAGTAGGGATTACTTTCTTTATTTAGCAGCGTCCGAGTATACCATCGGCATGGTCCTTGTTCAAGAGGATGATAACCACGATGAACATGTTATCTATTACTTGAGTAGAAGTTTATCATCAACGGAAGTCAAGTACCAACATGTTGAGAAACTAGCCTTGGCTGCTGTTCAAGCAGTTCAACGATTTCGTCACTATATTCTCGCCAGAAAAACTACTGTGATTTCACATTGTAACCCCATGCAGCATATATTGACACGTCAATTGCTTGGGGGCAAGTACTCCAAATGGATTGTTATTCTCCAGGAGTTCGACTTGGAATTCGCTCGCGCCACGTCGAAGAAATCTTTGGTTTTTGCTGAGTTAATTTGTGATTTTCCCCACTCTGCCACGGAAAGCATAGCAGTTGGTTCGTTACCTGACGAATCACTTTTCCTTATCAGTACCGATGATATTTGGTACGGAGATATCATTATATATCTCCAAACTCAAACTTTCCGGCCTTCCTTGTCCAGTAATGAACGACGGCGTGTCCGCTATCAGGCTCGCCAATACATTATCCTCGGCGATACTCTTTACCGTCGAGGCATTGACTCGATTTTTCGGCGTTGTTTGACTTTTGACGAAGCTGAGAAAGATTTGAATGACCGCCATTCAGGAGCATGTGACGGTCATATGTCTGGGTATGCTACTGCCCAAAAGATCTTACGTGCGGGATATTTTTGGCCTTCTTTATTCAATGACTGCATTACTGCTGTTCAAAAGTGTCATGCCTACCAGACCTATCAACAGAAGATTCGGTCGCATCCTGCTCCCCTTCATCCTGTGGTCTCAGTCGGTCCTTTCGCTAAATGGGGCATTGATTTCATGACATGTCACCCTCACTCGGTCGGGGGGCATGGCTATATTATTGTAGCTGTTGATTATTTCACAAAGTGGGCCAAGGCAATGCCGACATTCGATAATACTGGGAAGACTGCAACACTATTTCTGTTCAACCATGTCATCACTCGTTTCGGTGTCCCTCAGGCTATTGTGACTGATCACGGTAGTCATTTTAGGAATTATATGATGTCAGAACTTACAGAGAAGTTGGGCCTTCGTCATGACAACTCGACACCTTATTATCCACAGGCTAATGGCCAGGTCGAAGCTATCAACAAAGTTCTTATAACGATGATTTGATGGATGATAGGTATACATAAGACTAGTTGGCACACGATGTTGTTTTCAGCATTGTGGGCATATCGGACATCTGTTAAGTCCGCCACGGGTTTTACACCTTTTCGTTTAGTTTATAGCATGGAAGCCATTCTACCAATAGAATGCGAAATACCTTCTTTGAAGCTAGCCGTAGAGCTCTTACCCAATACTTTTGCAGAAGAGGAACGACTGTTGTATTTGATGCGATTAGACGAGACCCGATGTGATGCCACTTTAGTAATAGAAGCCCAGAAGAAACGCGTTAAGGCACAATACGACAAGCATGTCAAGCCTCGTGTTTTCTCGGAAGGTGATCTTGTTCTTCTGTATGAACAAGATAAAGATGTTCTTGGAGCTGGGAAATTTGAGTCCATGTGGCGTGGTCCCTACATTGTCAGTAAAGTCTTGGAAAAGGGAGCGTATGAACTAGTCGATTATGATGGTGTACCTTTGAGTGAACCCAGGAATGGGTTGTACTTAAAGAAGTACTATGCATAAGTTATTTGTGCATGAGTGCTTGTATTTTATGTATCATACTGCGTGTGTGTGCTACTTTAGTTTTGCTTTTGACGTTATTTGGTCTCTGCCCTTACGTGACGTTATGTTTGATTGCCAGATGTCGGAGTATTCGCTACCTTATATTGGCTTCACCGACGGTGCTAGCCGTAGTACTCGGAACTTAGCTTCCGCTGCATGGGCAATCTATGCCCCGACAAATGAACTCATATCTCTACGAGGTATATGTCTTGGTCGAGCAACCAACAATATCGCCGAGTATAGCGCCGTTGTTGAACTATTGGTTGATGCTATTTCTCTTGGAATTCATCACTTGGTTGTCCGAATTGACTCACAATTGGTAGTACTACAGCTCAGTAATGTATATTCTATTCGAAGCCCTACTTTATTAAGAGTATATTTGCGAATTCGCCTCTTGGAACGATATTTTGATCACATTGAATATCAACACATTCCGAGACGTCTTAATACATTAATAGATGCTTTAGCTAATTATGTATTGGACAGGAATTTGAACAATTTATAAATCAAACACATTTAAACATGTACACAAGTGTAAAGTAGGCCGGTAGAAACCACGTATATATATATAACGATCAAAGTTTGTTTTTACAAAATGTGTCCGAAGACCAAAATATCAAAAAATGAAGCTCTTGGCTTCTACAAAAAGTGACATCACTAATGATGTTCACGATAGCATGCTAAGGTCCTAGCAACTCTACAGAGCAAGCGACCCATAGAGGCAGAGACTCCACACAGTGTGACGCTGATCGCGTCGTGGGATCTCCTCCAGAGGCATCTCTGGAACATCTGACATCAAACCCTCTAAGTTTTGCTCCATTGTAAGATAGTCCTCGGCATACTGAGGGACTGGAACTGCTGCTTCTCCTCGACGCTGAACAGGAGAACTACCAGCTGGTCTATATGCCCCAACATCTGTGTCATCAACAAGATTTTGGTGTTAGTCTTTGGATGATTCTATAAAAACCAAAAACATTTAATATGATGAAAATACAAAAACATCTAAAAAGTTAAAAGTTGGTGTACTTCTTACCAATATTACCCCACTGTGCGTCTTCAGGAAGGACAAGGTCAGGATCACCGCGAAAGTCCAAGCCAGCATACGCATAATCCTCTATCATCAAAACTTGGCCTTGGAGCCAGTCAAAGAAGCGATCGTCATACCGGACGATCGGTCCTGTCACATGTCTGGCCATAAGTTGGCACCATCGTAACATCCGTGGATCCCTGGGACCCGGAAAGTGCCAATCAGCCTGAAGCCTATACACTGGAACTCTCTCGCAGAAGAAGGACACCAGCAGCGATCCATAACCAAACTGCTTTAGATCTCCACGCTTGCATTTGGTTAGTTGTTTCTTGAGGTTGCGTAACACTGCATCAACCCAGTTGAAGACCCGGGGCTCGACACACTCTAGAGCATACTGAAAATAGCTCTGTAGAGCCATATGCGGGGCAACACTTCCCGCCATCCGAGCTATGGTGAAGAGTATGGTA
>ML789316.1:159581-226583 GCA_009831015.1 Picea engelmannii
CTAGATCTAGGGAAAGAGTAGTATTTTGTCCTGTTTTGTTCTAGATCCAGGTGGATCTAGGGAGATCGGTTAGTGTCCGCACCTACGGATTTATCCTGAAACAGGCTATGAGGAAAAATTATCCTGAATTTGCTCATGAATTTGGGGATTTCACTCGAATTATTCATTGTTTTCCCCAAATTCGCACTAGTTGTTGTCCCATAAGGGTCCAGTGTTGAACTTAAGCTTTGATACCACTATGTAACGTACCCAACCCTAAGTTGGGTCACGCTACTGCTAAAATGACCCAATAAAAATTGATGGTACCAATTCCAAATGCGGAAATAACACACACCATGACATTTTAACTCATGCAACTATCCATACTGAATAAAAATGTAAATGCAATTACTTTAAATGTGCACAACAACAGTTAAACCCATACAACAACATTCAACCACATAAATAGAGATTTGAATACATCATTGTGCTCAGAACAAGTAGCATTAACCAAATAACTCAGAGTAAAATGCACTTAAAACTATATCAACACTTAACCATGAATAAAGACAACAATAAGAACACTTATATTAAGAAATATGCAACTCATTGTAGAGGATATACGCTCCTCCCAACCGTAGACTTGTTTTTCTAGTTCTCAATAACAAGTCACCCCCAAGCTGGGGCTATGAATCTATAGGAGATGGTGGTCCCTAAGGATGGCTAATGTCCCCCACTCAATAGTCAATTCCCATAGCTAATTCTAGTCCACCAGTTCTCTTCCCCACAACCTGCACAACCCAAGGGATGGAATCCCCCTTCACTGCTCATAGTCCCTCGGGCCTTCCCACTCCCCTCCAGGGCTTCCAACACAGGTTGGACATGAACTCTCTCTGCTTTGACCTCAACACAAATTCTCCCATCAACAAAACATGTGCTTCCCTTGATGAAATTCAAACATCACTCACAAGCCCACAACCTCTTTCTCCATGAAATTACATCTCCAAACAGCGACCAAACGTACCCACAACAACTGCCTTCAAGCTTCAACACTCAAAACTCCTTTGATGTCTACAAAACTCCATGTAAAAATAGCTCTCCATGCAAAAACGTGAATGTGTAATTCTGGTCTCCTACCCATACAAATTTCCCCTCTTTCTCTTGCTTGCTTGACTTACACTCTTCCCCAAGTTGATTGTACTCAACCCCCATGGTCTCAGTAACCGTGGGATATGAATTCTCACACCCACCCTCTTACATGAATTCAATGATTGAACTCTAGAACACTCAACAAATAATGGAAGGTTCATGGGAAGGATAATTTAGGAAGAAATGGTTTGGATTCAATAAACATGGGTAAACTCTCCCCTTTGGACCCCTTGCCTCTCTTGTGGATACTTAGCCCCCAAATATTCATCTGTGTCCATCTCCAGCTGGCGATAAATTTTATTCATTATATTCAATTTTCATCATTTACATATTACATTGCTTTGGCTCTCGACTATACATCACATTTATAATATACATCACTAGTTTGGGGTTTGAAAACAAGGATGTTACAAAATGTATGGATTAGGCCACAAGTCAGCATTTTTCCCCGCATATCTAGAAGTCAAGTTCACCAACATGACCTTTAGGTACTCTTTCGATAGGACTGAAGTTATCGATGGGATGATATTTTGATAGGGAGAAGGCTAAACCCACCTTAAATTTTGAGAAGGCTCTCACGAGACTTGGCATTTTCAAGTTATCTATCTAGAATCTCAAGAGGGCTACATGTTTAAATATTTAACTAGTTATAGTACAAGGAGTTTTCAGTGAATGGAAAAGTTTTTCTATATGCATTTTTTTGGGTTTCTTGTGAGGTTAGGGTTGACATAAATATCTCTTATGTCTAAGGGGTGAGCCCTTTGATTGTGTTTTTCTTGATAAGAACAATGTTCACATATACTTGTGAATATGAGATCTAAAAGAAATGATCATGATAACCTTAAATACTTGTTCACATAATGACACTCGAATGCAAGGCAAAGAAGGTTCCTTTAATTTCTTAGTGAGTATGACTTTGAATTCAAACATATCAAAGGCAACAAAAACAAAGTGGTTGATGCACTTAACAAGTGAAGACATGCAATTGGCATAATCTCATTTGAGGCAATAAATATGTAGAGAGATTATCCATGATGACTACAACCTTAAGGTTGAGGAAGGTATACTATGTAATGAAAGCAATATATGATTGAAGTATGAAGATTTTTTAATTTTAGTGGAAGGTTTTCCTTGTATTGAGGGCATAATTTATGTGTCCAACAGTGTTGAGATAAGGTTATTTATTTTGAAGGAAGTGAAATGATGTACCTAATGCAAGTCAATGATAACAAGGTTGAGAAAGCAATACCCACACGATACTTATGGAAAAACATGAAGAAGTAACAAAGTATATTGCCAAAGGTTTAGAATGCCAATAGGTGAAGACAAAGCATCAACTTTTGGTTGGGTTTTTGTATTCATTGCCTATTCCATAATGGAAATGGGGATATGTTTTATTGACTTTATTGCAAGTTTGCCCAATAAAATTAAGAATCAGATAGACTCACCAACATGGCTCACTTTATTCATGTACATACTACTCATATGGCTTTAGCATTGAAATCTTTGTGAATGATATAGTTTGCTTACATGGAGATCTTGAGAAGATTGCCTCTAATACAAATACAAAGTTTACTTTAATTTTTTGGAGGACTATGTTTCAAGCTATGGACACATAGTTGAAATTTTGTATGTTGTCCACAGTATGATGGAAAAATGGATCAAGTTTGTGAATCGAAAGTGAAAGACATGTTATGGATGTATGCCATGGACAAGCCATCCAAGTGATAGGAATACCTCTACCTTGTCAACTTTGCTTACAATAATGTCTTCATGTGTCATTTGGTACGAGTTAGTTTGAGGCTTCTTATGGAAAGTTTAACACTTTCTTAAGCTTTAATGACCCAATTAACAATTTTCTAATTGAGTTAGATATGTTGAGACGTGGAAGAAGAAGTTGTTAAGATTAGGTAATATTTGAAGGTGACTTAAGATTGTAAAAAAGTTATGTAGTTGAACACTAATTCCAAAGGGAATTCATAATTAGAAAACATGTTTCTTGAGGTCTAAGCATGAGAGGAGTTCCTTAGAGCTTGGGAACTTCTCCAAACTTTCACTCAAATATTGTGGCTTGTTTTAGGTCTTAGAGAGGATTGGGTGGTTGCATATATATTCGATGCATTATCACATATTGTCATGGTGCAAGTTGCTCTTAATGTTTTTTCATTGGAGATATATGTGCATGATCTTAATGATATACTTGATTGGTCTTTGCTTTAGGTGGAATTAAAAGCATAGTTCCAGAAAGATCCTATGTGCGTCCTTAACAGTAAGGCTGCAATGCTCTAAAATTGATCCATCCACCTGATGAAGCCCCAACATAAGCATTAAAAAGCCATTGAGGTCACCTAGAAAATAAAGAATGTCATGCAAGAGTGGTTCTTGTAGTTGATTCGTGAATAAAGTTGCATCAAGGCCAATGCTTCTTTTAAAGGGGATGTGATGTAATACCTTAATTGTGGATCCCTAGTAAATAAAATGTATGTCACACTTTGTTGTATTGGGATATATATAGGAGCTCATATGGAATGAATCATCATTGAAATCTATTTCCTAAGACACTTAATTACGAAAGATGTAATAAACAACAACAAAAATGCATGAATTGTCAATAAAATAAAGCATAATGATTCCCTAGGGAGGAAAAGAGGGGACAAGAGCACGTGTGACAAGTGGAAAGAAAAACCTCATTATAAATGGGCTATTGAAAGGCAAAATGGGTTCAACTTTCCATTCTTTATTTTGTTCAAATAGTATTATACATCTCTCATTCTTGTTGTGAGCATTCTTGGAGAGCCATCTTGTATGCATTATCCATGGTCTGGTGGGTCACTAATCTCACATGTAAGGCCCTAGTCTTAAATGGCTACATTCACCTTTGTGACATGATCATCTCAATGGTCACTAATCGACACAGGTACATTTGACATAAGGTTGATAGTTAGAAGAGTCAGTTTTGGAGTGTCTTGGCCCATTGGCAAGGCACTACATGGGCATGCCAGGCACCCTTGCTCATACTGGGCACACCGTAGACCTTGGTAGCTCACATTAGTTGGTCAATCCAAGAGAAGCTTGGAAGGGAAGTTGGCAAGGAAAGGAAAAGAGGGTTGCAATGAGCAACCTCATTCGTAGACATGTACTACACATGATGGACAAAGTGGCATGGAGAACTTGACTAGCTTTTATGAACTTGGGTGCTTGGGATACATGTGGATCCAAGGAGTTGGACATTCCAAACTTGCAGGTTGCAACAAATAGCAAAAGTGCCTTTGGGAACAAGTATTCACAAAGTGCAATGATAATGAGATGCACTCTTTGGGTGCACATCCACTAGGTAAACATCCATTGAACGCACTTAAGTGCACTTTGATGCATTTGGGCACACTTGGGTGCACATGTTGGGCACACCATTGGACATTTGGTATCAGTTGACAAGCCATGAAGGGGGCATAGGCACCATCGAGCACAATCAAAGTTAGAAAGTGGACATTCGGGTCCACTTAGTGTTACACATTATTTTTGTCACCCTTATAACCATTAATGATGTAAACCTATATGTTGCCTTTAGAGGGGTCAATGGCCTGAATTCCTGAAGAAAGAAGGGAGAAGAACTTTCCCTGAGAGAATAAATTGTATTTTCCTTTGTAAAAACCCTATTAAGGAAGATTTCCGCAGGTTGCACTATACACAGGGTGAGGAAATGCCTAATTTCTGCACCTTGCTCTATAGCTAGGTTGCGGAGTTTCCACGGGTTGCTCTATAGCTAGGGTGCGAAAATTCTTGTATGTGGGAAAAACGAGCGTCTTCTCGATGTTTCTAGAAGGAGAAGCTTCTATGGTGAGGTATCCTCTGAACGATTTGGATCTTAATTGCTTTCATGATTTAGTGGGATCATCCTAACCTCCTCACCTTATCCTCTTCAACTTATAAAAGGATAGGAGCTCTCATGGAGAAAGTTAGATTGGCTCGTTATTGAGTTTTGTAGCTTGGAGTTTTTGGAGCTTGTATGTTGGCTTTGAGCTTTGCTTTGTCAAGATAGATTGTGAGTAGCTATCATATCCGTGGTCGCAGAATCCTTGGAGCAAGAAGTGTGTGGGAAGCAAGGAACTATTGGAAGGAACTTGACAACATCAAGGCATCTGGTTGTATCTTTCTTCCACATTCTTTAATACAGATACACTTTTCTTTCCTATATGAATGTTATTTGTCCATATTGTATGATTCCTTGATCACGTACATAGTTTCATATCAAATATACTATGTTATTCTTGTCTTCGTTGGCTTGTGTTTATTTGCAGATATTTCTCTATAAGCCTCGCGACGGAGCTTGGATTGCATTGGCGAAGTCAGATCTTCGATATTTAAAAGGTATGTTCTAGATCCATTTCTCATTTGATAATTGAAATCTAAGGAAAGAGTGGTGTATTGTCTTGTTTTGTTCTAGTTTCGTAGTGAAGCTAGGGGGATTGATTTGTGTCCACACTTAACAATTAGCCCGATAACAAAATTGGCGACCGTACTGGGGAATGGATTGTTTTCCTAGTTTGTCTTGCTTTCTTGCTTTGATTGCTTGGGTTCTGTTTTCTGAGTCATTGGGAGATCCAGCTTGACTCTTTGACTGTTTAAATTCATTGGAAAACCTTCGTACTTTTTATTTTTTTTCCATTTTTTATTTGATTTCTGCACCCTTCTTTGATGGACAGTGCGACGATATAGGATCACCGCACCCTGCCTGTTTAGACCAGTGCGGAATCTCTGCATCCTATTCCATAGCTAGCCTGCAGAAACCTCACATTTCCGCACTGTATTGGTTTTCTGGCCTGCGACGATTAGGGATAGACGCACTGTGTTAGTCTACAGCCTGCGATGATTGTGAAAATTTTGATTTTTGATGGTTTTTCCTTGCCCAGATCTTGGATTTGGTTTTGGGGTGAATTTTTGGGTTTGATTACAATATGTTTACAGTCTGCTTGACAAATTTCAATATGCTTTTAGCCATCTTTGCTTTGTTTTAGCTTGTTTTCTTTTGAAAGATTTGATCTCTTCCTTTGAGTGTCTTTCTGTTACAAAGCATTGTTTTTTCTTTAGAATTGTTTGGTGAACGAACTTCTTTTTCTTTTATTGAATAGTTTGTGTTAAAAGAGAAAATTTGTTTGGGTTGCTTTGTTTTATAGAGATTTGCTATTGCTTTTAGCTATATTTGAAACAAAAAAATGATTCCTTGCTTTATATTAGATTGGGGGCATCTTTGCATTTGAAGTAGCGAAATTGCATGATTTTTGGCATTTTTTGGTCTTGAATTCTAAATTTTTTTCTGCCTCATGCCAAGAATCGTGTATTGCTGTACAGTCTCTTTTTTTCATTTCTTGAGAATCTCGATATTAATGAGATTAATAAAATTTTGGGACATTGTGCAGATGGGATTCATAAACGTTTTCTCCTTCTCGTAATATAACTTTTATCGAAATGAAAATATTTGCATTCTCATCTCTTTGCATTGTTTAGAGTCGGTCAAAACATCATTTTGTCCACGCCATTTTCCTCTTGAGTAAAAAAAACCTTAAAACCAAAGCGCTTATAAAATTGATTAGACATTTTTATATTTTTTGGTAGCAAACCTACATTAGATTAGTTGTAGAGCTTTGGAATAGGTGTGAAAGATGACTTTCCAAAGCTGCAAACAAACATAGAATCTTGCGTTAGGGAGTGGTGAAATCCAATTGCTACATCTTGTCCTGGGAAGCCCTTCTAACACAAGGGTCAATCACGAGGTCACATTGAGACTGGAAAAGTTACTTACCCTGCTTTGTTGGTCTTGGTGTAGATATTGCGCATATTATGGGGGTCGCTTGAAGGTATACCCACAATGATGAGTGGAAGCCTTTCGAGTTGATTTTGGGCTTAGATACCCTGCCCTTGCGCATGGATCAGACTGCCGACTGTTTCCCCAGGAATCATTGTCGTAATTGGTAACCTTAGTGGCCTATCTCTTTAGGGTCTTTACACAAGGTGACTGTGGAGGGGCAAGTCTTCACGATACCTAGAATCGAAGTTGGCCAAACTCACTAGGGCTCCTTGGAGCGTATACCCACGATTATGTGTGGGATCTTGCACCAGGGTGTACATCCGTTAAGCAGGTCGTCAACGTAACTTTTCCTCCCACTCTATCTCAGCCCCTTCTTACATTGTCCTCACGACGTTGGATTTCATCACCAACTAGTGTGTTCATCGTAAGAAGGTTTTGTTTGCTTGTTTGCTTACTATATTTTTAGCATGTGCTGTTTGTTTTCCCTAGCAGACTCTAGGTTGGATTTTTATTTAATGGAACCAGTTCCCATAACGACTAATGAAGGAACCCCTTTTCCAGGGGAACCTTTTGCTTTTCCTTCTTATAGAAACATTGGTCCTCCTCACATCGCTACTTTGAGCCTTCCAGGTCTCACAATTGGATTACCGGTATGGGTTTTTTCCACTCAGGTAATCTCGAATGCAGCTAGTGCTTCAGTTGTAAGCACTTCCCCCAAGAACATCAACCTCATGTTGATCCTTTACCTTCTTCACTAGTAATATCTTCTTCGCCTTCTGCACTTGCAAGATCTTCTTCTGTTTCATCTTCTTCGCCGAGTGAAAGCTCTAAAGCTAGTAACTCGGTGGATAAGAAGAAGAAGAAACATAAGAAAAATAAGAAGAAAAATAAACAAGGGTCCAAACTTCCAACCACTGTCGGACATGTTGGAAAGAAACCAGTTACTGTTAATCGTGCTAGGAGTGTTGACGATGCCAAGATCATCCAAACAACCCGTAAGGCCAAGTACCCTTGTAGGCTTTATAAGGGTAGCCATCTTCTTAAGGATTGCCCTGCTCTATCCAAGGTTATTGAAACATGGTCTACACAACCTCGCCAACCCATGTCGTTAACCTCTAAACAACTTGTTGATGACCTCCCGCCAACTAGTCAAGATACCGTTGGGAAGAAGAAAAGTAGAGTCAAGTTCCCATGTATGTTATGCAAAGGGAGTCATCTAACTCACCTTTTCCCTCGTATGGATGAAGCCTCGAAATTACTGGAAGACATGACTATTTCACAGCCCCAACTTCCAGCTGCTTATCGCAAGCTTTCTCTTGACCCACCTGTAGTTGATGGAATAATCATTCCAGCCCCTTCGTTGATCAATTTGGTTGATCATACAGTCAATTTGGCCACATCCTTAGTTGAACTAGTTGACAAAGTGGTTGATCCAATCCCATCCTCGATCAATCCCACTCTCCCGCCAGAGAGTGAAACCCAAGCGGTCGATCTGTTTCCACCCATCGACCCCATTCTCCCCTTGGAGAATGAAACCCAAGTGGTCGATCTGATCTCATCATCGGTCGATCCTACTCTCCCACTCGAGAGAAAACATGATACTGCCCACATTTTTCTCGTTGATATAGACTCTACCGTGTCGGGGGGTATTCCTCCTTCTCCCGCGGAACCCCCTCCAGGTAATGAGACCATCCTTTTTTATTGGGGTGTGCTAACTAGACCTCGTCTCCCCTCTCACATTCCTTTCTAGATTATAGTACAGGTTTGTGGTCGGGACATTCCTCAGACGCTGGTAGATGAAGGCGTGTCTGTTAGTATTTTGTCCTCTATTGCTTGGCAGACTTTGGGTTGTCCTTAGCTTGCATCGGTCATGCAGAATTTGTTAGCTTTTAACAGAAGAACCAGGCAACCTTTAGGGACCCTTCCTCAGTTTCCTGTAACTTTGGGAGGGAAAACTGTCCGTATTGATGTCATGGTAGTCCACGACCCCTTGAATTTCGCTTTACTCCTTGGGCGGGATTATGTCTATGCCATGAAATCTATTGTGTCTACTCTTTTTCGTGTGATAGCTTTCCCTCACGATGGAAGAATTGTGACTATTGATCAACTTTCATTCATCGGTCCTGATTGGATTACTTCCCTCAATGGTTCTTATATGGAGACGGTATCGCCCCCGCCACATGTTAATTATGTGGCATTGTCTCCCATGACTTCAATGTCTGATGATTTGGATCCAGTAGTTGACATGGTGATCTCTTCGATCGAGATTTTAGAACCTGACCTCCTTACACCTATCGCGACCCTCGACATGTGTTCCTTCCAGAGTGTGTTTCTTCCGTCAAATGAAGATCTCTTGGAGGCCATGACTGAGTTTTGCCCCTTGACATGGTGTCCTTCCAAAGCACTATCCTCTTGGAAGCCATGATCAAGAAAAGTCTGTTGAGCATGGTTTTCTGATTTCAAGCTCATTAAAAAATGAAACCAGCTTTGAGCATGGTTTTTTGATTTCAAGCTCATTAAAAAATGAAACCACCTTTGAGCATGGTTTTCTAATTTCAAGCTCGTTAAAAAATGAAACCAACTATGAGGACAATTTTTGCATCTCTATGGAAACCTCGTTAAAAAATGAAACAAAGGTCACGAGTATAGTTCTTGTTTTTGTGTCAAGCTCGTTAAAAAATGAAATAGAGGTATGGGGATTCAACCTAGATTCTCGAGCACAGTTCTTGTTCCTGTGTCAAGCTCATTAAAAAATGAAATAGATTTTCCCCCCTCTTCGATTGAGCCGAGTACTTTGTTATGTATAGTATTTAAAGCTTCTTTTCATCCTCCTATGTTGTTGGATGAACCGAAGCTTGGGGGTAATACTTTCAGCCGCTGTATTTCATGCTGAAGTTAAGCCGCTAGTTTCTTTAGCTAGGGGCTAAGTACCAACCATCCACGTGTTATGCATTGGCAAGTCCAAGCATAGTTTCCTCTGGTTCAAGCTTGTGTAAAAATGAAACCAGGTCCAAGCATAGTTTTGTTGAGTTTTTAAGCTTGTGTAAAAATAAAATCTATCCCAAGCATAATTTTGTTTTGTTTTAAAGCTTGCGTAAAAATGAAAACAATCCTGAGCTTAGTCTTTGTTCTTTATCATGCTCGTGAATACCTGAGAATGTAACTGGGTATACTTTTATCACTTTTTCAGACTCGTAAAGGTTATACGAAAAAGGAACCCCCTGGAGTTCCCTTCAAGCTCTTTTCAGACTCTCTAAACATGAAAAGATTGTCGAGCGATCTTGGTCTTTTCACGCTCGTAAAAGTATTTGAAGAAAACGTCTAATGAGCAGTAGGTTATCTCTTTTTCGGTCTCGTCAGACTAACTTATGAAAAAGGAACTGAGAGAGTTCTCTTTAAGTGTTTTTCAGACTCTCTAAACATGAAAAACCCCAGAGTTTTCTTTCTTTGGACTCGTAAAACAAACATTGAAAGGCCCATATGGGACCGAACCACTCGTTCTTAGGGTTCGTTAAACATACTCCGAGGGACTTGTCCGAAGGATGAGATTACATCAACAAGCAGATGTTATCCTCCTTGATCTTGCTTAAAAATAAAGAGGTACTCACAAGCAATGGTGGGGGAAAAATTGGGAAAGAAATGTATCTAAACCTGTATTCTATGGAAGAGTCGCTTTTGAACACGAAACCCTTTCACTTGCTTTGTGTCTAGGTTGGAAAATCTGCTTGTCTCTTGATCATACCCCTTTCTAAGATTACAATTTGGTTTGTGATCCCTGTTGTTGAGCCAGTATTTTCCAAGAAAGTTGTCGTGTCATCAATATGTTCAAGGAGAAGTTCAACCCGAAAATCCTTCTATTGTGTCGACCATTTCTGCAGTTCTTAAGCCTTCTATTGCATTGACCATCCTCGAGTCAGTCTTAAATCATTGGTTACTCTGATCTACTTCAAATCTTGTTACATGTTTCGTGTCATTGATGTGGGATACATTAAGGCCCTCTTGTGATGAGTCTTTTCCTGTCGACCCCAACTCATTATGCAAGAATTAGACTTAGAAACTAATTGGTACCTTGGAACTTGCATACCTCAATGGCAGGTTTCCTCGCTTTCGACAATGGGTTTTCATTATTGACCCCTGATCGGGAGATTTCGCCGAGTGTTCGACTTCAACTCATTAATTCACACCCGTTGGATTATACTAGTGTACTTTGGGATTCATTGACATTAATGGTGATTTCCCCCGCACTTGTTAATGATATACACTAATGACCGGTAATCAAGTGGTTTCTACCATGTTCAACTTCGGCACATCTATTTGCATGGTTAGATTCGTACTATAGAGCGGTGGAGATGAAGACCCTGGATCTTTTCTAACAGATTCAGTTTGCGTTGGAGTATATTCATATTGTATTGTTGCATAGATCTGCAATGTATGTCTCGTGGCTATGTTCAAATTTGAGTCTTTAACACATAGATCCACAATGTATTTTTGGTGGCTATGTTCGGATTTGAGTCATATTGACATGGATCCACAATGTATGTTTGGTGGCCATGACCTGTCTTACTTGACATGGATTTTTGCATGTCAACATTTATGCTTTGAGTCATTTGTATTCTGAGTATGGGAATGCCTACCTCAGTGATGATATATTATTGTACTGTATTTCCTTGTTTGTTGGCAGGTTTCCGACCGACTGTTCCTTGTTCCCTACACACACTCGACAAAGTATTTCAGCTATCACTCTATTCTAACTTCATACTTTAAGGGGCTCTCTGTTACACATTATTTTCGTCACCCTTATGACTGTTAATGATGTAAACCTATATGTTTCCTTTAGAGGGGTCAGTGGCCTGAGTTCCTGAAGAAAGAAGGGAGAAGAACTTTCCCTGAGAGAAGAAGTTGTATTTTCCTTTGTAAAAACCCTCTTAAGGAAGATTTACACAGGTTGCACTATACACAGGGTGTGGAAATGCCCGATTTCTGCACCTTGCTCTATAACTAGGTTGTGGAGTTTCCGTAGGTTGCTCTATAGCTAGGGTGCAAAAATTCATGTACGTGGGAAAAATGAGCGTCTTCTCGATGCTTCTAGAAGGAGAAGCTTCTACGGTGAGGTAGCCTCCGAATGGTTTGGATCTTACTCGCTTTCATGATTTAGTGGGATCATCCTAACCTCCTTACCTTATCCTCTTCAGCTTATAAAAGGAGAGGAGCTCTCATGGAGAAAGTTAGATTGGCTTGTTATTGAGTTTTGTAGCTTGGAGTTTTTGGAGCTTGTATGTTGGCTTTGAGCTTTGCTTTGTCACAATAGATTGTGAGTAGCTATCATATCCATGGTCTCAGAATCCTTGGAGCAAGAAGTGTGTGGGAAGCAAGGAACTGTTGGAAGGAACCTGACAACATCAAGGCATCTGGTTGTATCTTTTTTCCACATTCTTTAATACATATATACTTTTCTTTCCTATATGAATGTTATTTGTCCATATTGTATGATTCCTTGATCACGTACATAGTTTCATATCAAATAGACTCTGTTATTCTTATCTTCGTTGGCTTGTGTTTATTTGCAAATATTTCTCCATAAGCCTCGCGACGGAGCTTGGATTGGATTGGCGAAGTCAGATCTTCGATATTTAAAAGGTATGTTCTAGATCCATTTCTCATTTGATAATTGAAATCTAAGGAAAGAGTAGTGTACTGTCTTGTTTTGTTCTAGTTTCATAGTGAAGCTCGGGGGGTTGATTTGTGTCCGCACTTAACAATTAGCCTAATAACACTTAGGCTAGGAGGGGCTTGCAAGTGTGCGGCAAGTCTTGTATAAATAGTGGATACATAAAAGGTGCTAAGGCATTGATCATTCATTGATAATCATTCACCAAGAGTATAAAGGAGCTTTGCAATTATGCTAAGTTTAGGGTTAGGCACAGTAGGGAAAATTGCACTAGCTGAGTGAGAAGAAGAAGAAGAAGACAAGACTTGTAGGAGGTAGGCCAGTGGTTGCTTCAAGGGTTGGATTGTGAAATTCTATTGGGCAGTAGGTAGAAGGAAATATTTCCTTTGACTCATTGTAAATATATAATAGAGTTGCAAGAAAAAGGCTACAACCCCTTGTATACCTCTAACATTCTTTATCTAAATAAAGTTAAAAGGCGCCTACCTTGGGTGTCGCCTATACATGTGTGTTGTGAACTTTTTATGATTGTTGGATGTTTTGCCTCGTATTGGGTAACTATAAGTATTGTTGGGATGTTTTAAAGGTCATGATTGCACATGTACCTACTATTTAATGAACTTGGTTGAGTAGGAATCAACTGCATTTGACATATTATAGCTTAAGGCAAAGTTATGGTTTGACCTTAAGTGAAGAGGCATAGTCTGGTTATAGCATGGTTATAGTAGGCGTGGGCTGCCCAAGCCCTTGCGACCAAGGCAAGGCAATGTTGCATGACCCTAGGTACCATAACAGACTTGGGAGAAACTAAATTTTGCAAAGAAAAATTCAAGCAAACTATAGGTGGTTTCAAAGATAATTTTGAGAATTTTTGGTGCTCTTCACTATTGTCACTATCGTAGCGAGTGGTATTAGAGCTAACTTGGGAACTTTTTACCAAATTTCAAAAGGAAACAAAATAGTGGAGGGAACAAAGTTTTTTTAAGAACTATGTGGGAACTCTTCACCACATATTGATAGGCTTGGACAAAACAAAAGGTTTTGGAATGAGTTCGGAAAGTGACCAAAGAGTGACTTGAAGAGTGGATGGTGCAGGTCCTTTCCCTTGTTGTAGCAAGTATCCAAGCAAGTCATCCACACAAAACTTGTAATTTATTTGTATGTTTTAGGTAGTAGGTTTGCAGATTGAAGTGGCAATCACTTTGAAAAGTGACTATGTGCGGAAGAAGACCAATGACATACCTAAAGGTTGAAGAAGTCCCCTTTGACTCACCTCATGGAGACTATGACAGGAGTCATGCAAGAAGGTTAACATAGATGGAGAAAAGACTTCTCACTTTGGAGAATTTAGTGGATCAATTAGTTGAATCTGTTTGAAGTCAGTCAATAAAGGTAAAAGAAGTCACCAACAAGGCTGAGTCTTTGAAATGAAAGATGGGCCAAATTGGTTAGACCTTGAGAAAAACAAGTGCTGAGTGCAAAGATAAAACATTAAGTCCAAGCAAGGCAGTATTGCTTGGAATACCTTTATGAAGGAAAGATATCAAACAATGACTTCTAGACAATTGGTCTAGGATGCTATGGATGTTATACAACACTGTCGAAGGGTCTCAGAAAAATTTATCTTAAAAATTGACTCTTTGCCTCGTAGGTTGGAAATATTGGTGGACCAAGCAAAAGCATGGTCACATCCTAAGGAGACATATAACAATAGGACATAATACAAGGTGACAATGCAACATAAGCAGGTTGCATGTTTTCTATGTGGCCAAAACCACTATGTAAAAACTTGCCCTTGGAAAGCCATGGTCTTGGAAGAAAACCAAGCACAAATAGATCCAAGACCAACATTGGAGGTTCAAGACACCTGGAAGGTAGCTCTGGGTGACACCAAGGACAAAGGTAGAAGGATTATCCCCTTATAAAAGTCAACAAGAAAGATCAGAACAAGGATATTGATTGATGGGTGTGTGTAGGGAACCATTATGTCAATAAATGTTTAATGAGAAAAGGGAAGAAGGTCATAGCACAAGATGAACAAACAATAGTGGGCACTTTACAAGTTTTGTGTGCCTTAGCAACAGGTTTGGGTGCACCCATGATAGAAGGTTAGAATTTTGTTGGGTTGAATCCTATAATGGATTCTCGATAGAGCCTTAACATAATTGTTGGAGGTGGCCTTGGTATCTATGTGCCACCCTCCTTTCAGTGTTAAAAGCCACAAATGGCTCGCTACCTAGAAGCAAACAATGGAACCTAGGGCATCAATAATGGTGCCCAAATTAGTGAAAGGTTGACAAAGGAGGAGTTATTTTCTTAGAAGGATGGAATTTGTGATGGCAAGAGGCCATCCTCTTCTCCACATTGAGGTTGGTTTAGATAGTTTGTTGTCCAAGAAGTAGGACAGTGGGCAAGGAGGTGCTAGTGCATAAGTTCCTTCATGAAATTGTTAAGTTTCACAAGGTGACTAGATAGACTTGAGGAAGAGGTGAAGACATTTTCTTGTGCAGTCATGATGACTATGTCAAAGCAACGAACGAAGACAATAAAGGAATTGACCAAGAAATGTGTACATTCAACCTAGATGGTTTAGACAAGAAAACTAACCAAGTTAACAAGGAAGATGCTCACCCTCTTTCGTATATGGGGACCTAGGATGAGCTAGAGCACTCCTTGGGTAGTGTGAGGATGATTTATGGGATGACACAAAGATCATGAGATCGTTGGTTTAAGGCAACAAAAGTATTGGTGCATGTGTGCCTATCTTAAGTAAGAAGTATGACACTACTACATATGGGGTCAAAGTTCGACGAAAACTTCTGATGATAAGGATAAATTCAATCACATCGTTGCAAATTATGACATAATATTAAAAATTTTATAATTTTTTTTTTGGGTGCACTGATGAACATCGTACTTTTGATGAACGTCTATATCCGTCGATCTTTCGATGATAGCTTGTCTGTATATCGATGAACGTAGAGAATGCCAACTACGCATTTGAAAAAAATTTAATGGTCAATGACTTGGTCAAATTTGATATAGTCAATGTTCATCGAAAGATCTGTTGTAGCAAGAGTTGGTTCTAGGCTGTAATAGAGCCAAGCCTTAGCACATTTTAAATGAAATAAATTTTGTCACTCTGACTTGACTTGGGTTGCATGCAAGTAAATTCCGAGATAACCTCGAACCACTTTTGATTGGAAACTGCCCCTTCCAACCCGAGAGGGATCTCTCGAAAATATGTCACAATAGGATATTCAATAAGCTTAACAGTGGGCAGATCTGTGGGTAACAGAAAGTTTTGGGTTTTTAGGGTTGATGGGTTGGACCGGAAAGTAATCCATTGGGCATGGAGTCAAATGATCAAGCAAGTAATAAGAGTGTTTCGGCAATGGAAATCCATGGAGCAGAGGCGAGATAGAAGCTGATTACAGAGGGAAGGATTTATAAAAAGTATGGTGGCAGAATAAAGAGAAAACATATCAAAATGCAAGGAGCACTTAGCAATGAGTGAATTCCAAGCATAAATCAATGGAAAGAGATAGTTGGGACAGAGCATCTAGCAATGATGAATTATGAACCTTCATATCTCTGCAAGAAACAACCTATAACTTGTCCAACAACAGAGCATCTAACAAATGGATGAATTCCATTACAAACACAGTTACAAATCGGAAAGCAAATGGAAATAAAACCAAGTGAAATGATGTGAACACAAAGCAATAAGACATTCTCTGCAAACAAAATCACAAGAATCTCTGATATAGATCGAAAATACTCTGCACTCTTTTATTAAACATGAAAACAAGTGCTACAACTCAAGAGTACTACTCCTCTCCCCCTTCACTTTTAAAAATATGCCTCATATATGTATTGAGGTTGAAATCCTCTCTAATCTAAAAGATAACAACAGTTACAACCAATTCTTGAAACTTTCTGCCATAGAAAATGGGCCAAACTGCTGAAAAATAGGGTTGTGGTTATGGCTCTGTATCTCTCGAATAGCGAAAGTTGTGTATAAACTGAAAGAGGTTTTTGTGCATCTTTTTATTCTGAGCAAAAACCTCTCTCAGTTCCCTAAGACCCCTTTTCATTTTTCCCAAATATGCATTTAACAAACATGTGTCAAAACAGGAAAATGTGAAATTTGAAAATCAGGGCTCAGAGATGGATTTGTTTATCCCAATCTGTGACACCTGTAGGAAAATTGAAAGGCACTAATGATCTTTGATGTGTTAGGCACAAAATTCTCCAATCGTTTCACAAAATGATACTCCAGTCGCTCAGAATCCTCATTTGAAAATGATGACTCAGCATAGTAAAGATGCCATATTTCTGAAAACAAACCTCATCTTGTGGGGGACTTTTGATTGCCTTACCAAGCTCAAAATTAAAATCTGAAGACACCACTGGACAACTTAGGATTTTTAGATGTTGATCGACTATTCAAACGCAAAAAACGACCTCTCCACGGCTAAGAAAATTGTGATTTTTTAAAGTCGTTTTGCATATGACTGGAGGCCCAATTTCAGGTTTTTGGGATTCGGGGAGACGAAGCAGTGGCTATTAAAATCTTCATGTCAGCCAAATCCCCGAAATAGATTTTGGCTTTTACATTGCACTCTTTCGTGCCTTCGGGTTTCAGGTATCATGTACTCAAGAGTTATGACATGCAAGGAATCCCGAATCGCGAAATCACGATTGGATTAATTAGGCGATAATCATTTGTGTGCCTTCCTTAATTCCCGAAAAGCAAAAAATAAGCTTAGTCATCATTAATCGTGTTTTGAAAACAATTTAATCTTTTAATCTTAGGGTTTGTTTGAAGAAAACGCGATTTCGTATTTCGAAACTTCAGGGATCCTGGCGACAGGGGATATGTCACAAGTAAACCCTGGATTGCAAAATTGCGATGGGATTAGCGGGGCACGAAACATGATTTCGTATTTCGGAACTTCGGGGATCCTGGTGATAGGGGATATGTCACAAGTAAACCCCAGATCACGAAATTGCGATGGGATCAGCGAGACGCCAATCATTCATATTAAAACAAATTTTAATTAATCACGATTAACAATTAATCTTTAACCTTTCTTGGATTTAAGTGTCAGGACTTCGATAATACTTGACGCGAGAAATCCCGAATCGCAAAATTGCGATGGGATTGATTAACAATTAAAACACTTAATATTTATTTGACCTGGCTTATCCTTTAATACTTTAGTGAATTCGGGGATCGGGGCTGTAGTTATTAAGATATCTACGTCGGCCAAATCCTAGACGACAAAAAACCCGGACTCTTGAGATTTTTCTCCATGTGGCTTAATGCTCGGTGTATGCGGTCGTTCCACAGCCAATGCTTCCCTTCCTTCTCCTAAGTGACCGAAAGCCAAAATTTCAATATTTGTTACAACAAGATCGATGACAGTGAGTGTTTTCGACTATTTTTTTGTAGGTGCAACGTTTATAAAAGCTTTTTATGCTAATTTTTCATTGCATGATTTATTAGTCTTTTTTCTATGTGCTACTTGCCTCAAATCCAATTCTTGATCTACATAGCTCGGATTTTGTACTTCGAAGGTTACAAATTTTAATATTGCTTTGTCTCTTTTTTAAATACCCAGATTGGATCCCTAACCCTTAGACCCTCTTTCATTTGGGGACACAAATTGTTTCCTAGGAAATAAGTATGAACATGTCTACTCAATTCCATTTAATTACTATACAATTTGTCTTGTTCTTGTTCTTTTTTATTGTTTGATTTTATTACTTGCTTATCGTCAAGCTTTGGGACTTATGTGGTAAAAATTGTTAGAGTTTGGGTAGTTGCAAAAGATATTCTTATTGTATTAGACCAAGTCAAAACGCTAAAGAATAACATTATGTTGTATTTGAAAAGTCGACCATATTGTGCCTTTGTAAAAGTCAGCCCTATTGTGCCTTTGTAAAAGTCAAATGTAAATTAGAAAGTGTAAAGTGTACAAGTCGGCCCTGGACTAATTTCAGGGTGGCTCAACTTGTATTTATAGGAGGCTAGGTGCCTCATTTGGAGTATACACACAACACAAGTTCTCTCTCAAGGAAAAGTGCACAAGTCTGAGGAGGAGATGCAACTATAGAGTAAAGGTGTTTTGGTGAAGGGTTTTGGTTATCTCTTAGAGGCCTATCTTGGTCTAGTGGTGCACTACCCTATTATGGTTAGGGTTTTTGGTCTATCTTCCGATTATCTTATGTTTGGTGAGATCTCTCTTAAGAGAGACATTGTACTTGTTGATGAATCTATATTGAAGAATCTTTGTTGGGTTTTCTCCCCGAAGAGGGTTTCCGAGGATAAATCTTGTGTATATTGTGGATGTCTTTCTTTTAGTGATCCTTATGCATGAAACTATTGATTTAATAGTTCAAAGTTAAAGAATATTGAATACACTTAATCACCTAAGTGAATTTTCAACATGGTATCAAAGCGGTCCTGAAAGAAGCCATTTCATAGCTCCAGAGCAGCTCGTTGGGGAATTTAAGATCACAGAAAAGCTCACCCTAGCCCAATGTATCTTTCCTTGAGTTTAGATTTTCAGTTTGATGAAGATTTTAAAAACTACAGTTTGTACTACAACTGCAACAAAACCCTAGAAGGTGATTTCTCCCGTTTTTTGAAGGTCGCTAGTCAAATTAAAGACATCAAGGAGGTTTCCTTGTCAGGGCGCATCTTTCCCTTGGATTAGAGTTTCAAAATATGAAGTTTGAAAATTTAGGGTTTCCTCATAAACCCTAGCACAACATGTTTCTGGTAAAAGGTGGACAAGATGACTTCAAAAACAAAGCTTGATGAGAAGCTTGAGGGCACTGATAATTTCTGAGCATGGAAGTATGAGGTGATGCTCATTCTTGAGGAGAACGATTTGGAAGGTTTTGTACAAGAAGAAGTTTAGGAGCTAGAGGGAGATGAGGCCAAAGCAAAATATAGGAAGAACATGATTATAACAAAGAGGATCATTGTTGATTGTTGCCCCTCGACCAAGTTTTGGGGAAACTTTGGTCACTTTTGGCCCACTTTTGGCCCACTTTTGGACTTTGACACGTTGGTCGAAGAAGGAGCACCCAGGTGGAGCTGAGATTGTGGATCTCACCGATTTTGAGGGTTATGTGGACCCAGTAAAGGGTCCTCTAGTGTTTTGTAACGAGTTTATGGGATGTCGGCCCATGGGGTTTTCCCATGTTTAGTTCTTATTGTAAGGGTTTGTAAAGTATAAATAAAGAGTAATGTATTGTAGAAAGGAGAGTAGTTATGTGTGAACAAGAGTTCTTTTGTGCAAAGAAGTGTATGTGGTCAAGGCTTTGTGCTCGATTATGATTTTGCAGAAGGTGCCAAGTGTTGTGAGAGGATATTTTGGCTATGTGCAATTGACCTAACTTTGGAAGGAGGATCTAGTGCTTAGTGCGTAGATCTCCTGTTTGGTGTGGAGTTTGACTCTGTGGCTTAGTGCACAGGAGCGACTGAATGTAAGATCTTGGTGAATAATAAAGAGGTGAAGTAGTTTGTGGACGTAGCCCCACCCTGGGATGAACCACATATATCTGGTGTCTCATGGTTTGCTTTGTGCTGTGTTATTTATGTTATGCATTTGATGTGTAATGAATATATATGTTGTTGCTTAAATACTTTGTTATGTTAAAGAGTAAATGGATGCTGGATCTAACTTATAATGCTAAGCTCTAAGCACTAAGTGCTAAGGATATGTAATCACTTGTTGTTACTGCGCTAGATTTGTCTTTGATTATACTCTGCAGTCTTAATAGGGTTAATAAACTAATGCATGTTACTTCCTAAAGCATTAATAGACTATTCTGCGAAGTGCTCTTATCACAGATCTGTATCCTAGCCTGGTTACAGACACCTGCATCCTATAGCTGGTTAGAATCAGAGTCAGGGTTTTCTTGGTGCGTTGTTAAGCGTTGAACCCTGGGTCTGCCCCTGTGCCAACAAATGGTTCCGTTGCCGGGACTTGAAATTGTGATTGTTGGGAATCGAAGTAAAGAAAAAGAGAAGCTATGTGCATAGATCTACTACTGAAGTGCACAATACTCTACTTGACGTGTGAAGCTTTGTGCTAAGAAAGTGAGCTGATCTAAAGAAAAGGCGTAAGATCCTAAAAGAGGTAAGCTTTGTGCTTTGGTAAGAGAAAGATAAGTGAAATTTTTTGTTTCGAAAGCATGAACCTAAGTATGTTTAATAGATTTTGTCCTAGTCTGAAGGCTAAGGAGCAGTTGAATTGATTTGAGTAAATTTAATGAAAATGAAGAAAGATATGTTATTCCTATGCATAGAAAGAATTTTTGGACTAACAATTGGATGCAGGAACCTAGAAGGAATTTTTTGTAGGTCCAGCACTATGATCCGAGGGGAAGTGGGGAAGTGCACAGTACAGAAAAGGTTGGGGAACATTTAAGAGAAAAAGAGGATTGACTTTGTGTTATAATTGTAGAAGATCGGGACATCTTGCTGAGGAATATCTTGAGGTAGGCCCTATTTGTCTTTGTTGTAAGGTTGTTGGTCAAGAGGTTGAGGATTGTCCAAAGACTATTTCTAAAGTTGAAGGGATGAACATAAGACAATAAAACTACGAAGAAAGTCAAGAGACTAAGGGTATGTTAGAAAGTCAAAAAGAGAAAAGGTTAGAGGAGGTTCAGACTACATTATTACAGCTGAAAGAAACAATAGATGTTCATAAAAATGTCAATTTACCAGAAAGCCTGAAAGCAAAACAACGCATAAGTTCAAGAATAAAAGACTTCGACATAGATTGTATAGTCTTGGATGAAGAAACACAAGTGAATATTATGACAGAAAAAACTTGGGAAGTTTTGGGAAAGCCTACTGTGGTACCTTCTTTAGGAAGGATAGGCTTGTTTAAAGGTAAGATGATAACTTTATGTGGAAGAGTAACTACTGTACCTATTATTGCTCATGGAACATCAATTGGAGAAGAATTTGAAGTCATTAGGTTTGTTGGAAACAATGCCCCTTTCCCACTATTGTTAGGTAAGACTTGGATTGAGAAGGATAAGATCAAAAGGAAAGCAGAGGAAGAAGCTACAGAAAAGAAAAAGCAAGAATTAAGGGATTTCATAGCTAGGAAAATAGACCGACTAATAGAAGAACGAGAGGATAATTCGAAGCAACCGAGCAAACTAACAACACAGGAGGGACAGAAAACAAGAGAATGCAAGAAGGCTTGAAGAACATATCTATCCAAGAACGAAGTATGCCCACTCAGGAAATGTTAAGAAAAGGGATATTAACTTCAGAATCCTTGAGGGCACCTCAACAGTGTGAAGCCACTATGCTAGGGGAAGATAAGAATAAAAATGGAAAGAAGATTCCTGAACCTGTTAGAGAGACCCAAATAACAGGTAAGAAGGCAAGGAAGCTCAGTAAAAAGAAGGCTAAGTTGGAAAAGCTACAAGAGGTTACATAAACCAGATGGAATACTTCGCAGATTGGAACCTCGTAGGAGGCAGGTTCACAAGATTTGAACCTTGTTGGAACAACAGGTCCGCGCAGAATTGGACTTCGACTTGGCGAAGTTAGATGACTGTTGGAGGTGCCCCGACCGTTAGAATGATGCTCTGGAACAGTTAAAAACCACATTTATGGGCCTATGGACCGCTTTTGGACGTTGAGACCGCGCCATAACGGATATATTTACATTGATGGAAGCATTTCCTGGCCGTTGGAAGATCCGTCATGATACCCCACTTATTTAACTCGTTGGTCATTGTGCTGGGACCACCTTTTGCTACCCATGATTGATTGAGCTAAGCAAAGAATTGTCCAAGTGTTGAGATGTGCTATCTGAAACTAGACCCCGCCTGTCTGTTTGTCTACCCCGCATGTTCGTTTGTCTACCCCGCTTGTCTGTTAAAAGCTAGAATGTCGGGCAAACCCAGCGAGTTGGAGAAGTATGTCGAGGAAGTTCTTAAGAAGATAATGGTCGAAAGATCGATATCTGAAGGAATTCAGACGTCGTCGACTAGGGGACTGTAGGCTTCCCCTTCAACCGGATGTCATTCCACCCACACCAACCCTGTAACTGAACAACGAAATAAGCACCGTGGTGATCTGGCTAACGCGAAGTAGATCTCGTCGATCCTACCTGAATGTATTGCACCTCTGGCTGGCACTGTTAACCACGACAGTATCCCTTGATATTTTGAGTACTCCATGTTCACTGTGTACATTTCGAAAGGAATTCGCATAGTCGAGAGTCAGTTAGGACAGATTCTGTTGTTGAAGCACAACAACTTCAACTTAGGAGACCAGAAGAACTATGCCATGTTGGCTTCTCACCGCTAGTTAACGAAGACAACTAGAAAGAAACCTTGCCTCGTCTCGCAACCATGGATTAAGGGGTTGGTGCAGTCAACCATGTTGAACGTGATGAAGATCCCGCATTTTGGCCACCACCAGGAGGTTAAAGCTTGTGTTAAACTCCTTCTATCATGCTATCATGACAGATATCTATGGCTCGATAGAAGAATTACTATGGATTTGGCGTTGATCCACCGGATCACAAGTTTAAGTGTGAAGGGTCTTGACCCACAATAGTTCTATCTAGGAAAGGCCTCAGACCATTCGTTAGCACAACGCATGAAAGAAGCTTACGGAGAGGTAGAAAAAGGAAAGCGAGGTTACAAGGTAGCTTCTATACAGGATGGCACAATGCGCCTTGCTTTCCAACTCTTAGTTGGAAAGCTAGTGAGGAAGAACCGCCCCACACAGGTCACTGGGTTCATGGTAGACCTCACAGGAAAATGTGTGGAGGGCATGCAAATGAACTGGGTGAACTGCCTCGTCAACGAATTAGAAAAGGATTGTCGCAAAGCCCATAACTTGGGATATGAATTCCATTATAGTTGGTTGATCATTTTGATTGCATTTGTCGCTTTGAAAATGCCTGAAGGAGCCACTTTCCCAGAGATCAAACCTTCGGAGCCATTGACCACTCAGTTTTCCACCTTGTGGTACACCAACGACATGATGAAGCAGTGGCAGTCTAATGTCGTGTTTCATGGATATTATCAGCAGTTGAAGGTCGCCATCGAATTATTTCTGTGTATGACACCGCACACCCTGCATCAGTACCAACCCATAATGAAGTTCCGCACTGATCCCCATTTCATTTACATCACCGCGTGAAGAGATGAGCACCAGGAAGAATTACAGTCATACTACAAGTTGACAGATGAAGATATGGAGCATATTACAAAGGAATGACTGGAGGAATTTCTTGTACTTGTTGCCGATGCAGAATTATCTAACACTGACACCATAGGAAGCCCGATAGTTACACGAGTTGAACATGTCAGACAGTCCAGTGGGACGAAGAAGTAGAAAAAGCAGGATGAAGTCCAGGACATAGAGAGTGATGAAGAGGACAACACTTCTGGAGATAATCGGTCTGGCTCGCTAGGAGGAGGAGAAGACGAAGCAGAAGGACAGGGAGGAGGAGATGAAGGAGAAGAAGAACAAGGAGGAGGTGAAGCTACACCACCAGAAGATCCCCCTACCGGGACAATGACACCGCAAAATAGGAAAGTTTCTTCGAAGAAACCTTTAGCAAGAAAGAAAATGCGCGCCAATAAGCCATAGTTGGAAGCCACTCTCACCGATGACGACATCAGTCTGGTCCACGAAGCTATGGAGGACGCCTCTGAAGATATGTTGCAGAGATATGGAGAGAAGCAGGATGAGTTATACAGAAGGATTGGGAGAGAATTGAAGGAAGTGCAACAGGCTGTTCGCTTGGTCCGCGCAATACCTACTGCGTCGTCTACGCCTTCATCACAGACTGTAGAATTAGGGGATGAACCAACCCAGTTAAGAAGGCTTGCAGATGCAACAGAAGCTCGGTTCTAGAGAGCTCAAGAAGAGAAGGCGAAGGACAATGTAGTTGCCCATGAAAGACGAAGTCCTAGTAAAATTACGAGCAACGCAGGACAATGTAGTTGTCCATGAAAGCGACAAAGCAGAGCTTCAGGCAAAGTTTCAGGAGGAAAAAGCCCAGCTATAGAGGGAAAAAGAGCAGTTGCTCGCAGAGTAGGCCATGGTCAAAGAAGTGGTAAGTAAATCATATCGCTTTGTGCCAGGCTTGGCACAGGAGGAGCAAGAGCCGGTCAAAGCTCAAGTAGTGAAGCTCACAGAGACCCTCCAACAACTTCAGGCTAGGATAACTGATCTAGAGGCCCAAATAGTACCGAGCACCCCGCAGGAGGTGCGTGACTAGAGGGAGGAGTCTGCCAAGAACACAGTAGCAAGTATAAGAGCCCTCACCTTGGTATGTAAACAATTGAGTGACAGGAGCACCCAGGCATATGAACGCCTAGCCGAGGATCCATAGCTAAAGAAGCTAGAAGCGCAGTTACAGGAGGTGCAACAACAAGCATTTTCATTGCAGGCGTAGATGAAGTTGCTCACAGCAGTGGAAAGGATGAAGAGATCCCAAGAGCAGCGCATAGTAGAACAATAGATCATTGCCCTCCAGGGTAAGGTAATGGAATTAACGTAGAAGCTACAACCTGCGCAGGACGAAGCTTGCAAGGTGTTCGAGGAGATTGATGGATATGGCTCACACCTAGATCAAGTAGTTGTAGCAGTAGAACAGTGCTTGGAAGGGCTTGTTACGGAGCAGACAGTCTAAGAGCTCGCTGAGCAGGAGGCTCAAGAGAGGCAACAAGTCGAGGCAGCTCGAGTTAAGATTGAGGCTTTCGAAGCAGCATTGTCCAGACCTGAGTGACTCAGGATGAGTCACAGGTGAGTGTTGGGGGCATGTTGGTCCTTGACCAAGTTTTGGGGAAACTTTGGTCAGTTTTGGCCCACTTTTGGACTTCGACACGTTGGTCGAAGAAGGAGCACCCAGGCGTAGCCGAGGTCGTGGATCTCACCGATTTTGAGGGTTACGTGGACCCAATAAAGGGTCCTCTAGGGTTTTGTAATGGGTTTATGGGATGTCGGCCCATGGGGTTTTCACATGTTTAGGCCTTATTGTAAGGGTTTGTAAAGTATAAATAAAGAGGAATGCATTGTAGAAAGGAGAGTAGTTTTGTGTGAACATGAGTGCTTTTGTGCAAAGAAGTGTATGTGGTCGAATCTTTATGCTCGACTGTGATTTTTTATAAGGTGTTAAGTGTTGTGAGAAGATATTTTGGCTCTGTGCAATTGACCTAGTTTTGGAAGGAGGATCTAGTGCTTAGTGCGCAGATCTCCTGTCTGGTGTGGAGTTCGACTATGTGGCTTAGTGCACAAGAGTGACTGAATGTAAGATCTTGGTGAATAATAAAGAGGCGAAGTGGTTTGTGGACGTAGCCCCACCCTGGGGTGAACCACATATATCTGGTGTCTCTCATGGTTTCCTTTCTGCTGTCTTATTTTTGTTATGCATTTGATGTGTAATGAATATATATGTTGTTGCTTAAATACTTCATTATGTTAAAGAGTAAATGGATGTTAGATCTAACTTATAATGTTAAGTACTAAGCGCTAAGTGCTCAGGATATGTAATCACTTGTTACTGCGCTAGATCTGTCTTTGATTATACTCTGCGGTGTTAATAGGGTTAATAAACTAATGCATGTTACTTCCTAAAGCCTCATCCAAGGAAGAATCATTTGATCCCTCATGCCTCATCCAGGAAGACTCCTAAACAGATGTTTGATGAACTATCCAAGTTGTTTTAAGGGAAGAACGTTAGTCGGAAGATGACATTGATGATGCGACTAAAGAACACGAAGATGCATAGTTCAGAATCTATCTTATCCTACTTCACAACGATGTCTCAACTTAATGAACAACCTGAAGCTATTGGAGACACAATTAAAGAGGAAGAACTAGTGATGGGTATCTTGAATGGTCTTCCAAGGTCATGGGAATCTTTCATTCGAGGAATCTCAACATTGGAGGAGAAGGGATTTAGAGTTGCCTTTGTTGATGGTGAAGTTCTGATGTGACCTAGAGAAAAGAAAATTAATGATGCAGTTGTGATTGGTGAACAAGAAGGAGGATTGTACAAGTTGAAGGGACGATCATATTTAGCATTGGCACATAGCACAGTTAATCCAAGTGAGCTATGGCATATGAGACTTGCTCACATTCACTACAAAACATTTCCAATCGTGAGCAAGATGGTGGCAAGCCTACCAGAGATGCAGGTGAACCATGATGGCATGTGCAAGGGATGCGCACAAGGGAAGAATGTGAAGAATCCATTTCCAAGCAGTGACAACAAGGCTAAAGGAATCTTGGACATCGTACATTCGAACGTATGTGGACCGATGTCAGCCACCTCGCTTCGTAGGTATACTTATTATGTTTCTTTCATTGATGATTATTCATGTAAGACTTGGATTTATTTTTCGAAAGCTAAAAGTGAAGTTTTTAGCAAGTTTAAATAATTCAAAGCTCTAGTAGAAAACCTTTCCGAAAAGAAGATAAAGGTTTTAAGATCAGATAATGGAGGAGAGTTCTCTTCAGAAGAATTGAAGACATTTTACATAGAAGTCATGATTAAGAGGGAGCTCTCTAATCCCTACAATCCCCAACAGAATGGTGTAGCAGAAAGAAAGAACCGAACCATAATGGAAGCAGTGAAGGTGATGATACATGACCAGAATCTACCAATGCACTTGTGGGCGGAAGGAACCAAAACAACAGTATATGTGCAGAATAGAAGTCCCCACTGTGCACTTGGGACTAAGATACCAGAAGAAATGTTTACCAAAGAAAAGCCAGAGGTCGACCACTTGAGAATATTTGGTTGCCCTGTGTACATGGATGTTCCCAAGGAGAAAAGATCGAAGTTGGATCCTTCAGGAAAGAAGGGTATCTTTATTGGATACAATGAAACATCGAAGGCTTATAAATTTTACATCCCTAGTCATCGACATATTGAGATTAACAAAGATGTTACCTTCGATGAAGATGCAACTTTCAACAGATTGAGGCAGAACCATATTGATGAGGTTCATGATGAGGAGCCATAAGTTCCCAAGATAATAGAGATAGAGGGAGGCAGTGAAGTTGTACCTTAAGAGTATATTCCAAAGGATCATGACATGATATAACCATCGAGACCTGCAGAACCACCCTGAGAGAAGACCACCAAGAAGAGACGAGATTGGGCCCGAGAAGCTATTCATGATGCAGAGAAGTATGTATCCCAAGATGGAACTTTCAGAGAAAGTAAGAAGCCTCGACCTTACTCCAGTTACATAGCACTGTTATGTGATATCATTGATGCAGAGCCTGCCAGTTATGAAGAAGCTGTAGAAAAGAAAGTATGGCAGGACACCATGATTGAAGAGTACCAATCCATATTGAAGAATGATATTTGGGATGTGGTTTCTAGACCGAGAGAAAAATTTGTAGTGAGCTCAAAGTGGATTTTCAAGACAAAGCATTTTGCAGATGACAATATTGAGAAGTACAAGACAAGGTTCGTGGCACATGGTTTCTCCCAAAAAGAAGGAATTGATTATGAGGAGACATTTGCTCCTGTGGCAAGATACACTTCGACTAGAGCTATACTTGCGATAGCTGAAGTGATGAAGTGGAAGGTACACTAGATGGACGTGAAGATAACTTTCCTGAATGGTGTGGTAGAAGAGGAAGTGTATGTAGAGCAGCCACAAGGGTTTAAGACACATGACATGAAAACACATGTGTGCAGATTGAAGAAGGGTTTGTATGGGTTGAATTAAGCACCCAGAGCATGGTATGGTAGAATTGACCGCTACATGATGAGCTTGGGATTTACCAAGAGTAAAGTGGATCCCAACCTTTACTTCAAGGTTATGGATGGTGGACCAATTATACTATTGCTATATGTGGATGATCTATTTCTAACAGGTGTTGAGAAGCTCATTGATGAATGTAAGAAGATGCTTGCTTTAGAGTTCAAGATGAAGGACATGGGTATAATGCACCACTTTTTGGGTCTGGACGTATGGCAGAGACCAGATGGGATTTTCCTTAATCAAGGAAAGTATGCAGTGGAGATCCTAAAGAGATTTGGGATGATGGATTGCAAAGCCATGCCTACTCCGATGGTGACGAATATGAAGTTGTTGTGTGATACTTATTCAAAGATAGTGGATGCCACCATATATAGACAGTTGGTTGGTTCGTTGATGTACTTGATGAACACAAGACTAGATATATGTTTTGTGATGAACACATCAAGTTAGTATAAGGTTGAGCCAAGACGTGTTCACTTGGTTGTGAAAAAACATGTGTTGAGGTACCTGAAGGGTTCAGTGGATTATGGACTCAGGTATGATGCAGATTGTGAGATTAGACTGCATGGGTGCACAGATTCAGATTGGGTCGGTAGTGTTGTAGACCAAATGAGTACATCTTGATGTTGTTTCAGTTTGGGATCAGGTATGATCTCATGGTTCATCAGAAAGTAGTATAGTGTAGCGCTTAGTGTGGCTGAGGTAGAGTACATAACAACGTGTTCAGCTAGCAGTGAAGCAATGTGCCTTCAGAAGTTTCTAGCTGGTGTGTTTGATCTCGAGTTAGAGGTGACTTGCATTTGGTGCGATAACCAGAGTTGTGTGAAGTTGTTAAAGAACCTAGTGTTTCATGAAAATTCAAAGCATATTGAGATCAAGTATCACTATATCAGGGATGTGGTGCAGAGAGGAGAGGTGAAGCTCCAATATGTAGCTATGGATGATCATGTATTTGATGTGTTGACCAAGCCTCTGTCAAGGGTGAAGTTTGAGTACTTCAGAGACAATCTTGGCGTGGTCTGAAAGGACATACCCTTGTGATAGGGTATGATGTGTTACAGATGCGACTCTAGATAGCAACATGGTATAGTGTAGACAACAGATTGTCATGCCTAAGCACTGATTGTGGCACCAATCAGGATGATGTGTACACAGATCCTTTGGGGAGTGCGTGTTTTCCTAGCTGTGGAGGCCCAACCGGTTTGCGTGGTCGGAGGCTTCACACAGATCCTTTAGGGAGAGCATGCCTCCGAGACAACTAGGGGGCCAACTTAATGTGTTGGACATCTACTAATCTAGTGAAATAGTCTAGTACGCAGGTATGCTACTCTAGTGAAATATTCTTGTACGTAGGTACTCCAATGAAATAGTATGGTACACATAGATACTCTAGTGAAATAGTCTGGTACGCTAAGATATTGCTACTCTAGTGAAATAGTCCGGTACACATGTTACACTAGTGTGCCAACTAGTGGGACTTATTCATATGAGAGCGCAACCTGTGAGATTCCACATGAGACTTAGCCCCTTGAGGACTTATTCATGTGAGAACTATGTCCGTGTGAGTTGGTAAGACTCCATATGAGACTTAGTCACCCAGTTACCTAGTTCTACATGAGATGATTGTTTCTATGAATGTATATCTAATGCCTGGTTAGTATGGACCAGAAGAAAGTCCCATCATGACTGTTGTGCCAACTATTGGGATTCAATTTATGTTGGTTATTATTCTAGATGCATGTTGTGTGTGGTTATAAAACTTCTCGTGATGTACAGATTCAATGTATTGTTAACAAGTCAATGGTCAAGACTATAAAAGTGTAGAAGCCATGTTGACGATTGAAGTACATAAGCAGTGTGATGATCGTGTCAGAAGAATACCTTCCTTGTTGAGAGGGAGTGTTGAAGTTTGGGCAGCTGTGGAAGATATTCTTATTGTATCAGACCAAGTCAAAACCCTAAAGAATAATATTACGATATATTTGTAAAGTCGACCCTGACCTAATTTCAGGGTGGCTCAACTTGTATTTATATTAGGTTAGGCGCCTCATTTGGAGTATACACACAACACAAGTTATCTCTCAAGGAAAATTGCGCAAGTCTGAGAAGGAGACACAACTACAAAGTAAAGGTGTTTTGGTGAAGGGTTTTGGTTATCTCTTGGAGGCATATCTTGGTCTAGTGGTGCACTACTCTATTCTGGTTAGGGTTTCTGGTCTTTCTTTTGATTATCTTTTGTTTGGTGAGATCTCTCTTGAGAGAGACATTGTACTTGTTGATGAATCTATATTGAAGAAGCTTTGTTGGTTTTTCTCCTGCAAGAGGGTTTCCCAGGATAAATCTTGTGTATACTGTGGATGTCTTTCTTTCAATGATCCTTATGCATGCAATGATTGATTTAATAGTTTAAAGTTAAAGAACACTGAATACACTTAATTGCTTAATCAAAATTTCAACAAAAATGTATGGTTTTTATTTGTTGATTAAATGTTGACTACTGTTATAAACCTTTAATAAATCTACGACGAAAATGGATTAATTTTCTAGTAGATATGGGGTCAATATAATTCGATGAGATTTGTACCTTAAGAATATATTCGTATATTAATGTACTTATATTGCTTAAGTGAATTTTGTTGTAAATATAGGAAATCCCAATGCCAACACCCAAAGAGAGTGAAAGGATGATTGTTAGGTTAAGGGATGCATTGGAGGCATAGGTCGGTACTGATGGGAAATTTTATTGCCCTTGCAATCAATGCAAGGGCTTGAAAATAAGAAGATTTGTAAGGAAAACAATTGAAATACATTGTTGGAGGTGTGGGCATTGTGAAGGGCATCATACATATCGTCCCATGGTGAGTTAGTCATTATATATGTCTTTGTATTGATTGTATTTATAAAATTTTCTTTCGTTTTACTATTTGTTATATACACTAATGTTACTGACTCTTTGCAATTGTAAAGATAAATCCTCCTAGGTGTCTGTCACTGGATAAATATATTCCATGTACTAGTAGAAATATTATTGTACAAGATGTGGAAGATGGTATGGATGTTGAAAATGAAGTCAATCCTATGGAAAAAGATGACACCAATAATATTGTTGAACCGGATGACGGGACAAATAGATTGATCCAAGACATCTTTGCTCCTATCGACGAGGAAAACTTTGATGATATTCATGATGTACCTCTGCTTGAGAAGGTAGAACAACCCCTTTATGAAGGCTCAAGAACAAATATTATCTCTGCTATAATGTTGATGAACTTGAAGGTATTGAATGGTTTGTCAAATACTTGTCTCACACAGATCCTAAGGTACACAATATAATTCATCACATATTATACGTAAAATTTGACTTTAATTTTCTCTATTTTTAGTGTCAATTAACTTATAAAATAAGGATGCAATAATTTTTTTTTTTTTATGTTTATTTACATTAACTAGTTATTTTTTATGCTGTAGATTGTTAGGTGATTTTTTCTTACCACCATCAAATAATTTCCCTCGCACATACTAAGATTTGCGTGCCATTATGAAAGATATTGGACTGGAGTATCAGGCTATTGATGCATGTCCGAATGATCATATTATATATTATGGACAATATGCATCGGAAACAAAATGCAAGCAATTTTAAATCAATAGATATTGAACTAATCAAGTAACGAAAAAGGTGCCTCACAAGGTTCTTCATCATATTCCGATAATTTCACGTTTGCAACGATTGTTTAGGTTCGAAAGCATTGCACAATTTATGGATTACCATGCATGGAAAAGAAGTGAAGATGGTGTTCTTCGAATGCCTCCAGATGCTTCTGCATTTAGGAACATTGAAGAAAGATGGTCAATGTTTAAAGAAGAACCTCGCAATGTTAGGCTTTCATTGGCAGTTGACGGTGTCAATTCATTTGGTGAACTCAGGTCTATTTACTCAGTGTGACCTATTTTTGTTATAAATAATAACCTTCTTCCTTGGATGTCAATAAAGAGGGAGAACACAATGTTGGCATTGATTGTTCTAGGTATTTGTTTACAAAATTGGTTTGAACGTTGCATTTCATTTGTCTTATTCGTTGCATATATATATATATATAAAAACAAGGTATTGATTATGTGTACTTTCACCCAATTAGGTAAGTACTAAGTGAAATATATGAATGTATATATTGAGCCTCTTGTCAACGATCTACTAAAGTTATGGGTTGGCATCACTATGTACTACTTCTCTAGACCAATAGGGAAAAAACAATTTCAATTCCATGGAATACTTACATGGACAATTCATGATGTCTTAGGGTTAACAAATTTTTGTGGTATGTAACATATTGTTGCACTTTAATAGTATATAATTTTATGAAAATATGATGCATGCTTCTTAAATATTAATTCCTTGTTATATAAATAATACTGACATTAATTTATATCTTGCAAGTCTTCAAACAAAGGGTAAATTTGCATGTCCAATTTGTGGTCCTAGGATGAAATCACGTCGTTCAAGAAGTCTAGGAAAGGAGGTATTTGATGAGTATAGACACTTCCTCCCTAAGAACCATAGGTATTAAACTACAAAAAATATCTTTTCAATTTGAAAGAAGATATTGGAATAAAACCACGAAGAATGACACCTCACCTATGGAAGTTGGAATATAATAGAGATCGTTAAGGTAAGCATTTAGTCTACGTGTCATATATATTAATGTTTTACAATTTTAATTTGTATTGAAAAGTTACCCTATACGATTCAATAGGTTTCCCTACTATGGGCACCTACAAATAGATCATTTGTTTGATATAATTCATATCGAGAAGAATGTAATAGAAACTTTGTGGAGAATAGTAGATGGAAGGAGTGACAAAGAAAGAATTGTCAAAATTTGTACTGACATTCAGGTAGCCAATCATGCACTACAAAATGTGATTTATTCAAGTAATGGACACTGGAATAGTCTTCCATGGTTATTTACAGAGCAAGAAAGCAATGTTGCAAAAAAGGTCATTTGAAAAATTAAATTTCCCACAGGATTTTCTTCAAACATAAAGAATATCTTAACGAAGGAAGGTGAATTTGGTGGGCTGAAAACTCATGATTGACATACTTTCATTAAGGTAATTACTTTGGTAGGTTTCTATATTGGTAAATATATGACTTTTTAGTATTATAATTTTTTTTTTTCAAAAAAATTGACGATCCCTTTGTCTTTACAGTATGTTCTACCTCGATCTCTCCCTGACAACTTTGACAACAATGTAAAACAAGTTATATATGATCTTGGAAAATACACGAGGTAAATACTAATGATTTATATGCAAAATCTTTGTTTCTCAACTTGTCGACATTTGTTTTACTTTCAATGTATATATGTTGTTGTTAAAACCTATGATTTGATTTGTTATATCATGTGTAGGTGGTTGTCATCTAAACAAATCCATAAAGAAGATATAAAATATTGGAGGAGAGAAATTCATTGACTAATGTGCAAAATGAAAAAGTATGTACCTCCGACATTTTTCAATGCACAAGAACACTACCTCATACACCAAGTTGAGGAGATTGATATGTGTGGACCTATACACCCAAGGTCAATGTGGATGGTGGAGACACACTTGAAGTCATTGAAGGATTTTGTTAGACAAAGAGCATGTCCCGAGGTCTCTATGGTGGAGGGATATATGGTATATCAATATTTGGTTTATATTAGTAAGTATCTTCCTAAATTAGCAACAAAAATCATGAAGGTGCCTTGGATTTGGGAAGTCAATTCCACTAACAAATTTGAAGGGGAGTTCCTAGTTAGGAAATGTATAATGAGGAAAGTGAAAGGTAATTAGATGGTAGAGATATATAATACTTTGCATTAATATTGATTTATTTCTATATTGTACTTATTTAAGTTTTATTTAGCTTCCATGATCATGAATTATTAATCTTTGTTCTAATTAGTAATTTTTATTCTTTTTTCATATAGTTGGTTAAGAGTGGGATGCACTACATTTATACATCGAAAGCAATATTGATTGAATGAATGTATGGATAGATCGATGTATAGAATGTAATGGTAGGTTATCATGGGAAGGGGTGGCTACTTTGCTTAAAGAAGCTCATCGTAATCAAGATACCAATCTTACTCATAGGAAAATTGATTTAACATATGGTTTAAAAGTTAAACATGCAAGAATATAATTCACCCACATCAAGTTTCGGTTATTTTCCATTCTACTATTAATCTAGGTCATGGTGTGTTTCTTCTATAAATTTTTACTAAGTCTAAATATGTTTATTCATTGACAAATATGCATTTTTTACGTGTCGGGCATATTGCAGTTGAAACACCATAAGGCTATGTGGTGCAATGGTTGTAAATCTCACATCAAAAAGTTGGATGACAAGAAGAAAACCTATTATTTTGGGATAATTGCAGTCTTTCAGGTCACTAATGTTTCCTCTAGAAGTGACATGCATCCAACAATATTAGAAAATAGATATTATGGGTATTTGAATGATATAATTGAGTGTGACTTTAATTCCTTCAAGTTAGTTTTGTTTGAGGTCAAATGGTACAGGTTATAGATGAATGAACATGATCCCAAAAGAACTGTTATCGAGCATGCCAATGGATTTACCATGGTTAATACAAGGACGTTTGAGCAGGGTACATAAACTTATGCTCTTCCAAGCCAATGTGAACATGCCTTTTATTCAGAGGTTCTAGGTAAATAAGGTTGGTTGTATGTTGTTAGATATGATCCAAGAGGAAGGCTTGCAAAGTATAATGTACCAGAAGAAGATGATATTGAAGAAGAAGAAGATGTAGAGGAGCATGAGGTAGATGTACCGTCAGATCAAGAAGTCAAAGAAGTTGAGCCAGATGTAGATGACAATGTTCTCGATGATGATATTATCAAAAATGACTTTGATGATGATGTTGACATGGCCAATCATTTCAACACCGATTATGAACCAGATGATACAGATGTAGACTTGGATGAAGAAGAAGACGATCAATGATATTGCATAAATGATGAAATGTATGAGTTATGTGATTATATATTTTATATGATTTATTCTATTTAAAGTATTTATTTATATGGGTTAATCATCGTCGTCGTCGTCGTCGTCATCTCCATGGTCATCATCACCATTGTCATCATCATCATCATCGTCATTGTCATCGCCATTGTCGTCATCGTCGTCTGCATCATCATCATCATCATCGTCATCATCATCATCATCATAATCGCCATCGTCATCATCATTGACATTGTCGTCATCATCATCATCATCATTTCCATTGTCATCATCACCATCATCAACATGGTCATCATCATCATTGTCATCATCATCGTCATTATCATGATTGTTATCGTCATCATCATCACCATCGCCATGGACATCATCATCATTGTCATCGTGATTATCGCAGTCCTCATCATCATCATGGTCATCACCATCATCTTCATCATGATTGTCGCAGTCGTCATCAACATCATCATCGTCATCGCCATGGTCATCATCGTCGTCGTCGTCATTGCCATTGTCATCATCACGTTTGTCATCATCATCACCATTGTCGTCATCATTGTCATCACCATTGTCATCATCATTATACTGCTATTGTAATCATCATCGTCATCGCCATCATTATCAACATGGTCATCATCATCGTCATCATCATCATTGTCATCATCATCATCATCATCAAAATCATTGCCATGGTCATGGTCATCATCATCGTCGCCATTTTCATGATCATTAATGTCATCACCATTGTCATCATCATCATAGGGGGTTAGAGTATTAGAGGTTTGTAGTGTTAGGGGTAATGATTAATATATAATTAACTATATATTATATAATTAATTATATAATATATATTAATTATGATAATATATTAATTATATTATATTCTAATATATATTAAATCTATATCATATTAATTATTATAATATATAATAATACATATATTAAATATAATATATAATATATACGAATAGACATTAGTTATAATATATACAAATAATACATTAGTTAGTCATTGTCATGGTTGTCGATGGTTTTGGGAGGAAGACTATAGTCAAGGCCGAGAGCTCGAGCTAGTAAACCCCCACACGTGCACAAGGAAATAAAGACCTCGACACCCACTACGGTGCAAGGAAATAGAGATCTCAAGCATTGCAATGCAAGGAAACATAGGTCAAGGGAGGAAGAGTATAGTCGAGGCCGAGAGCTCGAGCCAGTAAACCCCCGTACACACATAAGGAAACAAAGACCTCGATGCCTATTGTGGTGCAAGAAACAGAGACCTCAACCACTACAGTGCAAGGAGACAGAGACCTCGAGCCATTATGCATCCAAGGAGACTGAAACCTCTACCTCAAGCCAATATTCACAGGGAACCAAACATGGTGAGTAATGGACTATTTTTTTCCTTATTTTCTTAGCCTGTGTAAAGTTAAACTTTTGTCAGGGTATCTAGGGTTTTGTTATCTTGTGTAAAGTTAAATTCAAGTAGAGGTATCTAGGTTCATTAATAGAGGGACAAAATGCCAATGCTTGCCCCTTAAATACAATAATAAGGTTATTACTTACCTTAATTATGATAATGCTCACTGGGGCATTGGGGGCCAATGGAGAGAACATGAACTCTTAATTAACGAGTCCTCAATTTCTTATATTGAAAGGTGGGATAGAGTGCTACTTCCTGCCCCTTAATTATGATAATATGGTTATTACTTACCTTACATCACTTTACCTAGATTGGTAAGTGACCTTCCCTCTGTTTTAATATTATTGAAAGGTGGGATAGAGTGCTATTGCATGCCCCTTAATTACGATAATATGGTTATTACTTACCTTACATCGCTTTGCCTAGACTTGTAAGTGACCTTCCCTCTATTTTAATATTAGGGGTCAAAGTGTACAAAATCCAGGCATACAAAAAAAGGGAGACTCAATGGACCTCTGACATTATCTATTCAACTACTTGTGCATGTATGAAATTTAAAATTCCTTTCAATGTGCATACCAAAAACTATTCTCCATATCAATTAGTTGATTGAACATGTCAAAATTTGAAAGTGACCAACTAATAATCCATGTGTAAACAAAAATATGTGCACTTCAAAACATATATACACACCCAACAAGTCAACTCCACCTAGATAATCATCCAAGAAATTACAATACTTTTAGCTACCATGTCACCTCCATTGGGCCATTTAGTGTAGCTAAATGGCCATCAACATATATAAGAGAGTAGTGCTTGCATAGTGTACCATTGGGTCATTTAGTGTAGCAAAATGGGCATCAACCTATATAAGAGGGTAGTGCTTGCATAGTGTAATATGGGTAAATGTTGGGCTAGTCTTAGTTGTGTGGAAAGAATTTCCATGACAAGTAAAGCATTGAATGGAAGGAGAAAAAGATGAACAATTGATTAGAAAAGATTTGAACATATAACAATCACAATAAAAAAAATGCATGGATCAACACCATTTCAACGATTTGAACTTAATGTGAAATCCTCAAACTGCAAGCATGTGAATAGACAAATTAGAAACAAGATTGAAATCTTGTTGTGCACCAACAATCAAATGTATGAAAATTTTATATTTTCAAATGCTTAGAGTATCGGATTTTTTTCTTTGGGTGTAGAGTGAACTGAAAATCTTAGTTGCTCTAGTTTTTGTTGCATTTCAAAATTAAGTTTCAAACTTAGGACAAGGGAAGCCGTGAAACCGCCCATATGACCAATCCTACGAGTGAATGATGGTCCTTTCTCACCTCATTGTCTTCTAACCAGTTGTCAAGTGTTGCTTCCACAGTTACCCCCTACCACCTATTTTTCCTCCTTATGATGTTTTTTGATTACTACCCAAAGTTCTCTCGTGAAATGAAAATGCAAGGAGATATGGTTTACACTCTTCATGCTCCTTTTTCATAGGAAACAACACCCAAGGCCTTGCCATGATCTGTCTTGTAGATTGTCCCATGTTAAAATTTTGTTGTCTAGGACCAAAAATATGAAGATTTTAGTTTTTAGATGTAATTGTAACTTGATGATGTGCCAATTCCATGTTTCATCTTGATGATTTACCCTTGTTGCTTGATAACCCAACTTAAGCTTGTAGCCACTTCCCATTTTGTTAACAATACACACAAGACAATTTGGTCGTTCCTTGAGTTTGATTGACACTATATTTAGTGCTCCAACACACTATTCCAATTCATTTTCTATATCTCCCTTAGTCCAATATGATATGCCCCTTCCCACCCTAAAGTCCACCAACTAGTGTTATTTTTTGTTAAAAGCAATTGCAAAAAAAGCATCTTTTGGGAATGCAGGTACTCTATCAAACCTTGATAGTCTTGACATATCCAGGGCTCCTATTCACGGAGCCAAGCAAATTAATATATTTGTTACATGTTTAGATCGATATTAAAATAATGCAACCACCTATGATGTTAGTTGGAGAGGAAGAGGAAATTGTTCAATTATTCAACTACTATTTCTACTACAATTTCTCCTTTATCCTTATTTCTACATGTCATATTTGGAACCCAAGATGCCGACCAAAAAGCATTCCATGAAATGTTAACAATTTCAATTTGGTCATCACCTTTTGTTGCAGTTTCCAACAAACTTGGATATATTATGTTGACCATGGTATCTAGGATTTCATCTTTATAGAATGAAGAACCACCAGAAACACCACTTTCCTCATTTCTCAAAGCAAAGTGTAAGCAAGGAATCTCAAAAGTCTTTTCTCCGTATCTTTGTCCAACATTACAAGAATATTATACATGTAATAAGCTTTTCCCACAATCCTTTAATTTTTCAGCCTCCCTTGATTTTGCTTCTTGCTGCAATTTCTCATTTGCTACATGCACAAAGCCTCTTACAATATCCAAAATGGGAAGTTCTTATGTTGACAAGCAACAAGTCAAGTAAACACAATTATCTCACCCATTTTCCCACCCTTGGCATCGTAATCCTGTTTTGCAGTCAAATCCAAATGTATTTTATATTATATTTTATATGTTGCAACATAGTGATTTTTAATTTTAAGACTTTCACATAGAAAAGATTAATGCCAAGAAATGTCATAAAAATGGAACATTCCTCCTTGGATTCATATGGTGGTTGTCTTGTATGGATTGATGACATCACCATTTTGTCTAATCATAGGCCCATTTGATTATTCATTTCTTGGGGGGGGGAAATAAATGTGTATGCATAAAATGTGTTATACCATGAATGTTTTTCATTTGAAATTTCCTTAGTTGCCTTGCTTGTATCAAAACCTTCTAAAACCTTTTACCTAGATCCCAATTTGAGGATGGATGGGTGGATTACCTGGTGGGAGGATGTTCCTGGTGAACTATTTCCTTTCTACATGGGTGACAACTTGCAACATTTGGTGTAACTAGATTTGAATAATTTGGGAGGGACTTGAAGATGTTTCTAAGGCCCTTCAATTCACCCATTTTGAAGAAGAAAAACAAATACATGCACCAATCTCTACAATATATTGAGTTTGGATGAAATATAACATGCTAGAAATGCTCAGTGTCAAGCTCATTTGCATTGGCCCAATTTGAGAGATAGGCCCACCAAGGCCTTCATTAAGGTATTGGAAATTAAAGAAGTTAGTAGAAAAATAGTTGTTCTCAAGAATTTGAATGGCTAGGTAAATGATCGAATGGGAATTTCTAGCTCATTATTTGATGACTTTTCAATTCGAGGACTTCCAAAAGAAAGAGAGGTGGCCATGCAACATTGCCTCAGCCTTAATGTTGTTCGAGTTAATATTATAGAGGAGCAAAAGCATGCATGTGATCATGGATTATCTGCGGATGACTTGATTACAACTCTGCATGAGATATATGATGATAAAGTGCCTAGGTTTGATGGTTTCCTATGTGATTTTTACAAAGCCACATGGATTTTTTTAAGGCCTGTATTAATCTAGGATAGAAAACATCCCTTTTGCTAACTACTTTTTCTCATTCGATGGAGTTTAGGTACAATCAAACATATACTTGTCAAACCTATCATCCTTGAGTGAGGGAATTTCTGGAGGGAGGGGGGAAAGTGTTACGTCCAACACATCTAACAGGGTGAGATCAACTAGAGGTAAATCTCAAAAGAAAATTTTGTAGGCTCATGGAATTATTTCTTGCTGAAGGAGGTTCATGTTCTTATGATGATGAGAGCATAGGTGACGTTGAGGTTCCTTTGAGGTACAAACATATAGTGAGACAATGGGTACCCAATGAACTTCCTCAGTTGAACACTGACTTCTGTGTCAACTAGAGGATTTATCGCATTGCTCCATCTTCCATACATGGTCTGGGTCTATTCTCCATGGATGGCATAAAGGTGAAAGATGGAGGACTTGTTTATTTGATGGAGTACGTCGAACCATGCTACAACTATGGATATTGGTTGAGGTTGGTCCAATATATGCCAAATATGCGTAGATATGCACTTGCTGCAAATTATATACAACTAAAAGACAACAATCACAATAAAGGAGCAACGGTGTATATTGATGGAAGGCCAAAGGCATCAAACAATATTGTAGGGCTTATTAATAGTACAAGACCTGTGACAACAAGAAAGCAACCCAATTGTATATTTGAGGGGCGTGAAGGAAATCAAATATTACTGTGTGCAGTGAAAAAAATATCTACATGAGAAGAGTTGTTGGTTGATTATGATTTGAGTTGAAATGATGGAAGCACTGTTATTATGGGGGTAAATATGTTCTACAAGTATACCAAACCTATAATTAATTTTTTCCTTTTTATATATTTAACAAACATTTTAATAGCTCATGCTTCGTAGATTATTTTCTAGCATTCTAAAATGTCATGCATCTTATAATATGGCAGGGTGATCGTGGGAAGGCACCGACTAGCTCGCAGTAGGTATGACAATGATTTTCATATCAATTCTTGCTTACAATAATTGAATTAACACTTTTATTTGTTGATGTAGATGAGTATGCCCTCATAGCATGATTATGTGTGGGATGAAATATATGATTCCATCAACCCGATAGAAATAATTCGAAAGGCCTTGAGAAAGGAAAATAAGGAAGGAATACATTGAATTGGCTAGCTCTAAGCCACTTACAGAGGAGGGAAAAGAAAGGATGAAAATTTTAAGGCAGGATATAGAACAATTTGGGATAAGTACAATTTAAAAAAAAAAAAACTATTTCTGACATATATTGATTTATGAAATTTTGTCTAATACCGTTATATGAGCAATACTCTAATGTTTTCTTTCTATAGGAAATTTTGGATCCGGCGGGTCAACTTGGTCATGGCGATGTTGCTGGTGGTAGTGATGCACAAACCACACAGTGTTCTAGCACGAGCCACATACCTGCGAGGCTATTTTTCTCTCCGACTGTGGCTCAGAGGACTAAAAATCCTAGGGCCCATGAGACACCCTCACCGCACACGCTATATTGTGCACGTGATGGTCTGTAGGGCGAATCTCATGAGAATATTTATTCTACACAACCAGAGCATTGTTATCCTGGGGAAACACGTGTTCAAATCTCATGAAAACTCTCAATCAACTATTTGGTGGATGAAAACTTGGTTCCAGGTATTTTTGAATATGTTAAATAGTTCCAACCATTTAATTGAAACCTACATATTTCATATTATTTTAATCTATTTATCATATTGTTTTTCAGGATATAATATTTTTTACAGGACCTTGCACGACAAGACTCTAGAGATTTTTGGGCCCACCATTCACACATGGTGGAATGCCCAGAATAAATATTTGAAAAAGAATCTTATAGACCATATGTTCGACCTGTTTGGTGATTTATTCAACAAGTTCGAAGTCACCTCGAGGGCCGATACATATTTGAAATATGTCAGAGATCAATATAGGGTTCAATTGAAAAAGAACCCTAAGTATGATTGTCCTTTGTCCATTCTCGAGAGGGAATGGAAGAATATACAAGAGGATGCAAAGGAGAGTGCATTGAGAAACAAAGGGAAACACCACTTGGCCTTGGAAGGTAATATATGATATTTTGAATTGAATATGCTAAATTTTGTTTATTTCTACAGAAAAAATCACGATATATTAACATACTTGAAACTTTTGATAGGCTCCCAGACATGTCAAAAGAAACCAAGGAAATACTAGAAAAACATGGGCAACACAAACTTGACCAAGTTGGTTACTTGAGATTAAAAGCACAATTGTAAGTACCAAATACTTTATCCATATTATACATATCATCATGCAAACTTTATCTAATTGCAACAAGTAAGAAAAAATCCATATCTTATGCCATGCGATGCAGGGGTATGCATTCAACATTGCAACCACTGAAGAAAACTTGATGCTCGACTTCAAGTTCAACTTTCAATTTGTGGTGGAAAATCGGAAAAGGAAGGGATGCCATACACAATCTAACCCTTCAAATGGCATGGTAAATAAAATGACAAGATTGTAGTTGTTGATTACTTGTCAACTATATTGATGATTGATTTAACCCATCAATTAATTATGCGTCTATTTGTTTTAAGCAGACAAGCAACACCGATTCATTTGACGGTGGTGTAAAACAACCCATGATACTAGTGGTTCACAAACCTGTCACTATATGCGTGTCTTTAAAATAAAATGTATAACATGATTATTATAAATATTTCCTTCAGATAGTGTACTTATAACTTTTCTTGTTTCAACGACAGAGCATGTAGATGAGGGTGCTCGGAGAGGAGAGGAATCAACGACAATCCAACCAAAGGTGTCAACTACTTCTCTAGATAAAAAACATAGTAATGATATTCGTACTAATGAAACACTGCTATGAATAATAACTAACCATGTCCTTTTAATGCTTTTTGTTATTGTAGTGGATGCCTTTGTAGTGCATCAACGTCCACGCCCTACTACTAGAAGTAGTACAATGCTTGAGACGACCCATCACATTCCGACAATAGAATAGGGCCGATCAATAGCTGAAGGTCGGGATCAAGACGAATGTGATGATGATTTACTCATGAATTTTATCAGAAAGAAGAAACAAAAAAATAAGTTTAATACATATTTCAGGACAAATTTGATTAATACAAATTATTGACTGTACAATTTTTTGTGTTTCTAGTTGTGTGTGAACCTTATATGTTTTGTATGCATGTACCTTCTTTATTTCACTTACCCATATGGGTAGAGACAGAGGTTCAACCTGCTTATTGGAGATGCTCTAGGTCTATCTCATATTTAGAAAGGCAACCAAGGAGGCTTGGACAGGTACCTGGGGCTAGACAACAAGCCTAGGAGGTTTGACCTGCCAGCAGAAGGCTTGTAACAACCTTGGAATACTTGGTTAAGGGATGTCGCAGCCCAAGAGAGAGAAGGAGCAACTAAGGAGGGTTGCCATAGGTATGGTAGCAGGAAGCTAAGTGCATAGGGCTGCCACAATAACATATTTTGGGGGTTGACAACTAGCAATTTTGAGGGCAATGAACAACAATGTTTAAGGGTTGTTTGAGGGTAATGAACAACATCTTTTGAGGGTTGTTATAGGCTATAAAAACAAGTTGTAGTAGGTGGCTAAGGTGTTTAAAGGACCGAATAGAGAAGCTAAGAGCTAGGAAAACTATTGGAGGATTTGTGGGCAAGGAAAGGCTGGAAGGACTCATCCTAGGCCCTGTTTTTATTCTCTTGTAATTGACATTTTAATATGGTTGTAAAAGGGCCAGTTTCCATGGTACTAGAGCCCTAAATTTCTTATTGAAGGACTGATAATGAAATTTGGATTGGAGAAAAAATCTTGTGTACTGTGCACGATCTAATTGTTGTTATAAATTTATGTTGTGCATAATTGTTTGGTTAAACATTTCAGTGTGTTTATGTTTGCAATTCAGAGTTGGGTTAAATTTTGTGAAATTGTAGAAAACATAGACCAGAGCTGAGGTGTAGTAAAATATGACAATACTACTTTTGTACCTCAACTAGCTCGCCCTCCTAACACCAATTTCGTCGGCCCTTCCTCCTCTCACCCAAATAAATGGTGTCACTTCCATAAAATATAATCACATTTTGTTGCATATTGTTGTGCATTAAAACATCAGGCCATATCCAAAGAATTGTACATTAAACAACTGATCCTAGACTATGCAGATGCCCCACCATCCCCTACCCCTCGACCAAAACTCAAATTTATACATCTCCTCAATCCTGCCACTGTATATCCTTCATTACTCTTAATGATGAAAGAAAATATTACCAAATCTCTGGATCTTCTTTTTACTCATAACTCCTAGGTTAAAAATCAATTAGCCATAATCATCCTTGACATGAACAACAATATTAAACAAAAAAACTCATTTCCCATAACCTTATGGAATGAATTCAACTACCTACCACAACCCATCCCTCTCTATATCATCTTAGCCGGGTCTAACAAAATAATCCTCACCTGTTGTTAATAAACATTGCTAGATTAGACTGCCTTCTAACAATTTATTAATTTCTTTGTGAATTATTGCTTCTAAGGTAAGATTCATGTGTTGATGTTTCTTTCGGATTGGTATGACACCATATTTAATTGGTATAGAGTGTTGCATATCACTTGGGTCAAAACCATGCAATTCCTTGTAAGACATGTGAAAATATTGTGAAACTCTCCAAAGAGTTTGGTGAATCTCTCTCTTTTTCATTTGTACATAAGGCCCCTATATAACAAATTTCAAGGTCAGAGAGTTCCAATATTTATAGGGTTACTTTAGATTCTTCAATATTACACTTAGAAAATTCATTACTCGAAGTGCTCTTTTGAGAAGAATTACTAGCTAAAAACATGTTTTCTAAAGGGGTTAATCCCTTGGGGAAAACATCATGTTTTAAGTCGACGACTCTTGAAGACTCGAAAACTTCTTCATCTTAATATTCTAGGAAACAAAAAATGTCATCATCATGATCAAAGATTTTCCATGATTCCTTCTTATCAGGCACATGAAGGCGGTATAGGAATATAACAACACATTATAGTTTATCTCTTAAAGCCTGTTTATTTGGATTAGGAGCATATACAATAGGATAATTTGAATTGCATTTAATTCTTTGTGAATGTAAGTTAGATTGAAATACGAGTAATTTTTGGTTAGATGTTGCATGAGCTAGGTATATTGTTTAAAATTATTTTTAGCCAGTGAATAAATCTGCATGACTAGATTAATAATAAGTTCAAAATCATCGAAAGCATGGATGCATTTTCATCTTAACTTAATAGCTTTGTCTAACTTGAGGCATAATGCTTCAAATTCCAGTATGTTACTGTTAGATTCAAAATTTAAGGAAAAAGAGGAGTGAGATTTTCCTAGGGGAGAGTAGAGTATGATTCCAACACCACAACCTTCATTAGAAGAGGCATTGTCAAACTACATGTGCCATATTTGATCATCTTCAACATCATTAGGATGGAAGACTAATACATTCTTCTCTTCGATGAAAACATAATAGGTACCTAGACTACTTTTTACAAAATAAACATTGGATTTTGGTAAACTTTGGACATAAGATGCAATTCTTAGATCTCTAAGAATGACAATTTTCTTAGGCTTCAATGCACTATCATGTCAGAACCATCTAGATTGAGGTAACCTCATGTTAATTGTTTCCATTCTCATCCTAAAAATGTTAGATTGATTTACTACATCATGTCTACTACTTGAAAATTACAAGTGGTGAGGATCTTAGGGTGGGTATTCATTACTACAATGAAATCTTTGATCTAACCGTCAATTGGTTGCATTTTGTTGTTAAAGGTAATCTTGTTCTTTGTTTCATTCATGAATGATAGACCTAACCATTCCATGATAACCTTTGACATAATGTTTGGTTGGGAACCACCATCAATTAGTGGGCTATTTTTCCCATCATTTTCATAAAACATAAAAGGGTAGGCATTTAGCTTCCAGGTGTGTTGACTAATGGCAGATGATGTAACATAATATGCTATAGGTTACAATATGTGTTACATTGCTAGATATGATTAAGCTAGTACAATCTCCATTACATCTTACCTAACCCTTACTAGTTATGATGATCTTATTATCTGAGCTCTATGCAATCCATGTCCATTAAGCTAAGAGATATGGCCAATGTATACAATGTGCATTACTTATTGTTGGGCCCAAGATATGATCACTTTTATGACAATTATTATACACTTTTGCCACATGTACATATGCATTTTTCATCTTTTAAAGGAGCTTTTTGAAGAATTTTATGATAAAACGGTATGATCGACATAAGGTACGTGTAATTCATGTTTAATGATTGTATCAAGTGTAATTCATCATGTTTTATGATTTCCAAGAGCTAATTCACGTTTTTCTGGTGTTACAGGGCAAAAATGCACTACGTTTCTAGTTCCGGAACTTGATCCGGCACTCATTTCGACACTCGTTTCGACACTCGATCCGACATTCCGTCCAACACCTCTTCCTGCACAAAAATGGAGGGCGATTTGGCGGTTATGGTATTGGCGACTAGTGGGGGGCGAATCAGAGACATGGGTTTTGTTCATGCTTATCACCTCCAGCTACTGAACTCTTGACAACTCGATTTTGGGTTGTTATGGTGGGTGATTATTGGCTAGCTCTGTTTCGGTAGTTAGGGCACCATTAATGAAATTTGCCAATTTTAGAAGTGGTTCGAACCTCCTGTAGTCGACCACTTGGTCTGTAAACATTATAAATACCATTGTGGTGGTTAGATAATTGTTAAGCAGTAGAAGAAGTCGTGTGTTAGAGACAAAAACGATTTTCGCTCTGTTTTTGCATTTTTCAATTGCCAGAATTGTATAAAACTGTGTTTCTGCGTTTTAATGGTGAATTCCTTTTGCTGAGCTCGTGGTGTGATTTAAGGGTGTGACCACGATTTGCTGGGGGGCCCACCAGCAGTCTGGTAACTCTTCCATGTGTTGTTTGTACATTTCATAGCTTAGACATCTCTCTTTTTCATTTCCTGTACATGTATTGCTATCTTTCTTCTGTTATATAATTTGTTGCTGTAGCTTAATGATTTGGTTCTTTTGCAGCTTAGTATAAAGGCGTGTGTTAATATGCATTGATTTGATAGATAGAGATGAATTTGCAAATTCATCTACTAACCCCGTGTGCAAGTAGACATTAGATTACATTTTATTCATGCTTTTGAAATTTGATTTAAAATAAGAATTAAAACAGAGTAGAACAGAGTTTTAGTTTATGTTTTCTTTAACCAAGGCTTCGGTGGATGGATACGGTTAGTTTCAGTTTTTATTGCCTATTCAATCGTTAATTAGATTTTGCTTAATTAGTTGTTGATTAATTTATTCATTAGTTTACTTTGTCATGCTTTAATTTCCGTTTTAAGCATTTTCCTTATTACATTTTGAATTATTAAGATAGAGCTAGTTTAGTTTATGTTATGTAATTTCTTGCCTAGAATTAGATTGCAATTGTAGTTCTTAGTTAATGAATGAGTTTAAGTATGAATTTTTCTTATGTAGAATAGAAGTATAATGATGATCTCGTTATGTTGTTGATGGTTAATAAATGAACATGCATGGTATTTAGTATTGTTTTTGTCTTCACACAACCACCAACATTATATTTGAATTGTCATAGGTTAAAGATAGTTTCTTGCTTTCATAGCTTAGAAAATAGTTTTATTCCTGCTGTAGGATAGATAGACTTTGCTTTGATAGATTAGATAGTAGTTTGCTTATCATAGATTAAGAATTAGTTGTTAATATTTCTTGCTTTCAATAGAATAGATTTCCTTTCATGCATTGCATTGAGCATTTAGATTTCCTTTCACGCATTAGAAATAGTTTTGCATTAGGCATTTAGTTCACTTGCCTCTTAGGCTAGATAGTTGTTCAATGAGAAGTTTTACTTGCAATAGTTAGTTGCCTTTGCTTACTTGTCTTTTGCTTTAGTAGGTTAGTTAGGTGCCTTTGCTTACTTGTCTTTTGCTTTAGTAGTTTAATTAGGTGTCTTTGCTTACTTGTCTATTTGCTTTAATAGGTTAGATAGGTGCTTTTGCTTACTTGCTTATTTATTTTCTTTCATAGGGTAGTTGCTCATTGAATGTAGGTTGGCAAGTTAAAGAAGTTTTCTTTTGTCATTTGCTTATTATGCTTAGTAGTTTGCTTTTGCTTATCATTAAACTAGTTTGCTTTACATAGAGTTTTCATTTGCTTTCTTAGGAACTATCCATCGACCCTTGGCCCAAAAGTACTTACGTTACCTAGTTTCATTTTGCTTAGTAGGGTTTTCTCATTAGATAACTTTGCTTGAGCATATTAGCCTTAGATAGCTAGCTGCCTTCCTTAGTTAGACTATACTCCTACTAGCCTTCTACCTTTGGCATATATTTTGCTACAACTCTAAGTTTACTTACCCCGGGTTGACAATTTAATTAAGGGTTTTTACTATGTTTTTAGTACATATAGAACACCTATCACTTATACCATCATAGAAGTAGTATACAGTAAGAAATGGAGTTTACTCATTAGTGATTGATGTATACAGAGTAGGTTATAGTTCTAACTAACTTGGCTCTGTCGATACATGTTGTTGATTCGTATGAGTGATCCACATTACTAACTTTGTATGTAAGTAAGTTACAATGTTAACTACTTAGTACTAATCCCATTCCTTATATGACAATCATAGCCTGCAATCCATATCCATGAACAACTATTGCCCTGTATGTAACATGATATTGATTTCATTACTAGTAAGCTCTAATGCCATTGATATAGTGAAATAGAAACAATAATAATATGGAGTTATAAATACCTAAGCAGTAAGTATGATTAAAATTATCACATGCTTATACAAGTGTGTTCTATCCAATGTATTCATCATGCCTATCATTTTATTACATTAAAAATTTGTTTGAATTTTAATAAAAAAAATCATTTTATCTTGTAAAATGATGATTCATGTTTCTCTTTAATAGTGAAATAGTTGAAAAATGCAAAGAAAACCCTTGTGATTAAATAAACCTTTAAATATTTCCTATCGGGCCATTGTCCTCAAGTTTCCCATCACACAAAATATCTGATACCCAATATGTTATCACGTTATCCTGTCATCATTGTACTTATCACATATCGAGTGAATCATATTGAAGGTTATTATGACTTAAGGATTGTGCGATACCTGATACCCAATGTCTGATACCGGATATTGGATATTGCATATTCCTTAAGTCATAAGAACCTTCAATATGATTAAGGATTACACGATATTCAATATTGGATATCGAGTATCGCACGATCCTTAAGTCATAAGAACCTTAAATACGATTAAGGATTGTGCGATCTCTATTTTGTTTGTTCCTATTACAGATCTCTATTTTTATGAAACATTTAATCGAGAATTTGGAGTTACAACCTGCGAGGACAAACAACGATTAAAAAATGTATGAACTTCTATCTTTTATGTTTCTTTTGAACCTAAGGAATATAGTGCGTTATGTTTTGTTTTTTTCTAGTTTTGGGTGCTCGGACTAGGGATATTGGTCTATGTCCGCATTCACTAATTTATCCACAACAAAAATGGTGACTCCACTGCAGAACGATCTTCTAGATTTTTTTTCCTGGTGAGCTTCATGTGTCCTCTTTGAGTCTTCCCGAGTCATCATTTCACTTTGTTTGACTAGACAATCCCAAATTCTTCTGGAAAGATTGAACATATTTTTATTTTTTTTGAACTTTAATACCTTGTTGCACATTTCTTTGAGTCACAGAGTGACATTGTCGCACTGTGTATACTTCTCTATCCATGACAACTTAACTTGTCTCATTGTCTGTCACAACCACATGCAACAACTTTTTGAAAATTTATTTTAAAAAAAGTTCTTTTTTTCTCAGGTCTGAGATATGATGTTATAGAATTATTTGGGTTGATTCATTTATTGATTTACGGACTTCATGGTAATCTGGAACTTCTTTTCACCATTGATATTTTTTTAACTTGCTTCCTTCAATTTTCTTGTATTGAAAAGGATATAATCTCTTAGCCAAGTCTTTGAGTGCTTTTCAATTACTGTTGTTATTGTTTTCTTGGAGATTTTTTAGATAGTGATTGAGTGTTTTCTTCTGTGAATTATTTAGCTTTGAACTCTCTTGTTGAAGAATTGTTTCAAGACTTTTGAATTGAGTTTGGTTTTAAGACTTTGGAGCTTTGTTACGGATTTATTCTCTTTGTTTAAGTTCTCAATATGATTCATTTGCTTCGATATATCTCTTTTCTTTCTTTTGCAATTTCATATCTTTGTTTGAAAGAGAAGCATTTTTCTTTTTCATAAAGGAGAGTCTTATTGCATTCTGGATCATTTGCAAAAAATTGGAATTGAATCATTTAAATTGGAATTTGTGTTTTTGAAGAAGATCTCTATTTATAGGCATCTTGGAAAGATAACTTGTATTCTTCGAAGACGAAACCTCTCTCTCTCACGTACATAGGATTCATCGAATTTAAATTTGCATCTCATATCCTTTTGCACATTTTTTAGTCAAGGTTTCACATCATGAGTTTCATTTCCATAACCTTGTGTAAAAAACAACCTCTAAAACAAAGCGTTAAATAAAATCTAGCAGGCAATTTTTATTGCTTGATAGCAAATTGACACTAGTTTAGGTTAGAGCTTTGGAATAGGTTGTGAGGTAAACTTTCCAAAGCTTCCAAAACCAACATAGAATCTTGTGGTAAGGAGCGGAAATCCAATTTCGTATAGGCATAGCTGGGATCCCCTTCTCACACAGGGGTTGCACATGAGGTCGCGTGCGGGAGAGCAACGGATATTACCCCTCCGAGGCTTGACCAAACATAGAGGAACGAAAGTATATTGGGGGTTCTTCTTGAGATTTGACTGTTTTCATTTGGTCTCATAACTTCCTGAATCCCAAATCCATTTGGTATCCTATGGAGCTTATCCGGTCCTCTTGAGGAATTTTGGACTTGATATCTTGCCCATACTTTCGGACCCGACTGTCGATTGTACCCACCCAGAGGATGATTATGAGTTGGTGACCTTAGTTTCCAAAATATTTAGGGTTTTTACATCAGGTGATGGTGAAGGGGAGTCTTCACTGCACCTAGGTCAGATGTTGGTCAAACTCATTCGGGCTCCTTGGAGGGTCACTTGCGGCTCATGCCGTAAGGGGAATTTCACAAGGGCGTAAGTCTGTTAAGTAGGTCACCAATGTAACTGATCCACCCGCTCCATCCCTACTCATCATATTGTTCTTACGATGTTGGATTTCATCACCAACTAGTTTTTACAGTGTGAGAAGATCTTGTTTGTTGGTGTGTTTGCTTTCTAGATTTCTTAGAGAATGTTTTGTTGTTTTCATTAGATGACCTAGGAGATAATCGATAATTGTTGAAAATTTAAAACGTGGTAGAACCTCCTCGTCGTTCTCGTAGAATACAGGGTTTACCCCTTGAAGAACCATAAAATACAACATCTGAAGATACCAACGCTGAGATTAAACAACCATAAATTGTTACCGAAACTATAGAAGGATCAGAGGTAAATCAACCTGAAACTACTAGGATCGAGGAACTTAATTTTTAAAATACTGAACCTGAACTTGTTGAACCCAAATTCAACCAAGATTATGAAGTAGAAATACTTCATTCACCAAGTTTAGACTCAACACACTTACATTCTAGTCCTCAACCTTCTGGTCCTTCACCCATTCCAATATCTGAACCATTACAGAGTAGTCCTCAACATTCTAAATTTCCAAACGGTGTTGTAATTGAAGAATATACTCTCGATGATTTCCGTTTTCATTTCAACCCACCTTTATCCGATGGTGACGATTCAATTGTTGTTCAACTACCCACACCACTTATATCTTCATGGAGAGATAACGCTTGGTACCATTGTTTAATCAGAGATAGTGAAACCCCACTGTTACGTACACAATCATCCTTCTTCATCGGTTAAAAAATGGATCAATTCACTTCTACAGATCCTGTGTCTGAAGGTACTAGCATCCCAACTCCATATTTTATTTCTAGTGGACCTAGTGTATCATATGACTTTAGTGGACCATCAGTTCTCGCTGGGTATCAATCTCTCAGTGGTATTTTTTCTGGTGCTTTGACGGGTTCTTCATTGTTTCATTATCCTCCTTAGATTACTGGTATGCCTAGTATGAATGATATGTCTGGTACAACTCTTTCGAATATAGGACAAATCCCACAAACTACTATTGCTCCAATATCTTCTACTCAACCAGTTTCTAGTCAACAACTTCTCTTAGCTAGTGGAACTATTGTTCAGTCTTCTCTAGGTCAATCCATACCTGCAACTATGGGTCAAATGTCCATAGGGTCCATGGTGTCTGGGGGGAAACCTCTTCCAGGATCGTCATCGTCTACTGGGGGGCAACCTCTTCCAGGATCGTCATTGTCTCCTGGGGGCAACCTCGTCTAGGATTGTCATCGCTTCCTCGGGGGCAACCTTTTCCCAATCATTTTCGCCTACTTGGGGGAAATTATTTTCAGTATCATCGTTAGCTCCTGGAACTGGCTAACAACTTCCAGGTTTTTGAAAATAGCCTCCTGGTTTGGTCAACAATCTCCTCCTGGTTTGGTCAACAATCTCCTCCTGGATTTGGCCAACCACCTCCTGGTTTTGGTCAACAATCTCCTCCTAGATTTGGCCAATAGTCTCCTAGTTTTGGTCAACAATCTCCTCCTAGATTTGGCCAACAACCTTCTCTCCCTGGATTTGGCCAACAACCTATTCTTGGATCTGGTCAACAACCTCCATTTGGAGCTTCATTTACTAGACAACCGATACCAATTATTGGTCAGCAACCTCCTCCTAGCGGATCATCCTCAATTGGATTCATGCCACCATCAGGTGGTCAAATGTCTGGGGGCATGCCTTTCCTTGGAATGGAAACTCAACAGAACATTCCTTAAACTACTGGAGCTAGTGGTACTCAGGTACCTATTGGCCAACCTTTCCAAGGATATAATCCTTATGCTGTTGGTACTCAAGTTCCTATGGGACATCCACATTTTCAACCTTATTCTGGTCAAATACCAACAACATCCATGAATCCTCCACAAGGGTATAAACCATATCAAGGGGTCGATCCTTATGCTTATTATCAGAACCCTATTTACCAAAAACCTGCCCTTAATGTCCAATTATCATTTTTGTTAACTTTGGACTTACCTGACCTATCTCGACTTACCAATGATCCAATCTATCGTTTCCCTACTTGGCCTCATATACCTGCTAAGTTACCCAGTGACATCCCTAAGTTTGATGGAAAACCTAGAGAAGACCCATCAAATCATGTAATGACTTATCATTTATGGTGTTCTTCCAACTCTTTAAATGATAATTCTATTCGTTTACGTCTTTTTCAGTGCACGCTCACTGGTAGTGCCTCTAAATGGTACATAGAATTAAAACGATGAACTTTCTATACTTTTCACTCTTTGGCTATGGATTTTTTAACCCATTTCCAGTTTCCATTTCGTTATGAAACTTGCACTGAACTTTTAACGTCTTTATGACAATCGACATCTACCCACATTTCAGAACACATACATGAATGGCGACGTCAATGTCATTTGATTAAAGCTGGAATCCCAGACCAATTATTAGCTGATTGGTTTACCAAACCTTTGCTACCTCCTATCACTCGTGATGTTGCGATGGGGGGCACTGTAACTGAAGATCAAGCTATTGTTCATGCTTAGTATTTAGATCTCGTTTATTCACAATCTGACACTTTGTATGATTTAATTCCCGACGCTCCTAGACCTTCAATAGACACAACTTTGTCTCTACTACCGCATCACATGTTGTTGATGGTGTGGTTGGTTTTGTCACTTAAGAAATTAAGGGTAAACCTTCAAATCAATCTAAATTTACCCCAGTACCACTCAAGTTACTACCACTACTACTTCTCCTATTTCTCCTGAAAAAATGTTTGAGATTAACGGAGTTCAAACCACGACATCTGGTAAGGATCAATCAATCGGAAGTAAGAAAAAGGGCAAAGGTAAAGCTAAACAAAATGAACAAAAAAAGGAGAAACCGAAAACACCACCTGTTGATGAGGCACAAAAATGGAAACCTAAGTATCCTTTCTTAATTTGTGAAGAGGACCATTATACCAAGAATTGTCCACGTCGATCAAACGTTAATCATTTTCTTAAAGGAAATTCTACTGCACCTGTGGTATTAACTAATCCTTTTCCCTCTCAACAAACTCAAATGATCACTCAAGATCAACCCTTTGCGTCAGATAACTCTTATGTACTTATGTGTAATACGGATAAAGATAAAGAAGTCACACTTACTACACGAACCAAAGACTATTCACCTACAACCGAGAAGGTTAATGATCAACCTTCCCCGTCTGCTCCACCCCCTTCTGGTCCTTTGAAAATTGATAAACCCAGAACTGACACAATGATTTGACCACCTCCCAAAGGTGTTATTCGAAAGTTGTCTTTTAATCCGCATGCACGAGCAGCGCAAAACTACAATATTGTGGAAGATTTAGCTCAAGCACCCTTTGCGATGTCGGCTCTCGAAGTTCTTCAAAGTTTCCCTGCACAACGAAAAGCACTATTGTCAGCTATAGGTGGATTTGACCCTAATGATTCGAATACAATAACCTTTGACATTGAAATTCATATTCCAAGACTTCCTCATCAACTTGAGTTTCAAATACAAGTTCTCATATGAGATAAGACAAATTTTCGCACTGTTATTGATGAAGGAGCCTCGACTTGTGTGATGTCTCTTAACTATTGGAAAGCTATTGGATCTCCATCCATCAATCAATCATCTAATACATTAAAATATTTTGACGGTAGATGATTTAAGCCATATGGAGTTATTAATGCATTACCAATCGTATTGGAAGGTAAGACAATCACTGTTGAAGTTGAAATAGTTGATGCTTCGGTAGACTACAATATTCTCTTGGGACACAATTGGGTCTACGCCATGTCTGTCGTAGTTTTTACCTTGTTCCGTGTACTAAGTTTTCCCCATCAAGGAAAAATAGTTACAGTTGACCAACTTTCCTATTTTAATTTTGATTCACGCGTTGGTAGTGTACCTTTGGTAGAAAACATCCCATCCTCCTCCTATGAGAATGTTGGTGTGGGTCTTTTAAAAGATTCAACGTTATTAGGAACTTTTCCACTACCACCACCCAATATTTCTCATTCTGTCACCCAAATCAATATGATTTCAATAGATATTTGTAAATCCCTTGGTTCATATGATTCATGCGTAATTCCTACTCCAAACGAATATTATAATTACGACGATCGAATGCCACTTAGCCTAGTGGAATTGGCTTCTTATGAATTCATCCAATTGGCCTTTACACCTCCCTTTGATGCATCTGGTCAAATGAGTCCAATCTTAGATGAGTATTCTCACTCTATCTGGATTACCTCCCTCACTTCCCCTGACATGTTCAATGATATTTTTCCCAGTGATGAAGGTATCATGGAGGTTATGTCCTTAGAGGAGACTCTTTGGGATGATGGACATCATCATTCCTCCTTTTTTCTTAGACCTGAACTCGAGACTCATTCTACGATATCTCCTGATCCTCCCATTCCTATCCTCCCTTATGATATTTTATTTGAAGGTAATTTTGGAGTAATTTCTGATACTATTCCTATTGATATTTTATCTGAAGGTAATTTTGGAGTCATTTATGATACTATTCCTATTGATATTTCAATAAAACCTAGAATCGTGGAAAACATTCATATCGATGCTTCTTGTTCTCCTGAAGAAATTAAAGTTTATAGAGCACTTTTCAAAGAATTCCACGACGTTTTTGCTTGGTCCTACAAAGAAATGCCTGAGATCGACCCAAATATTGTAATTCATGAGATTAAGACATATTCTGGAGCCAAGCCTGTCCGACAAAAGATTTGTCCAGTTCACCCTAGAAAAGTTGCTACTATCAAAATGAAAGTTGAAAAACTTCTTAAAGCATGTTTCATCTATCATGTACCTCTTACCGATTGGTTTTCAAATATTGTCTCGGTCAACAAAAAACAAGGTACAATTCATGTATGTGTTGATTACCATGATATCAATAGGGATTTCCCTAAAGATAATTACCTGACTCCTTTCATTGACCAGATCGTTGATGATTGTGCCGACAATGAAATTTTTCTCCTTTATGGATGGCTTCTCGAGTTATAATCAAATAAACATACTTCCTTTAGATCAATATAAAACTGCTTTCATTTGTCCTTGGAGTACCTTTTCTTATAAGAAACTCCCTTTTGGACTTAAAAATACCAACGCTACTTTTCAAAGAGCTATGTCTTACACTTTTCATGATATTAAGCATATTGTTCAACCATACCTTGAAGATTTATCTACACATTCTATGTGATGTCAAGATCATTTAGCCCATCTTCGTGCGATTTTCCTCAGATGCTGGTTCTACAATATTTGCTTAAATCCAAATAAATGTGTTTTTTATGTGGAATCATGACATCTCCTTGGTTTTATTGTTTCCAAGCAAGGGATCTATGTTAATCCTTTGAAGATTGAGGCTATTGTTAATCTGCCTTCTCCTTCAACATTACACCAACTCCAAAGTTTGCAAGGGAAGGCAAACTTTTTGCGTCGATTAATTACTCATTATGTGGAAATAACTAAAGGTTTCATTCATCTACTTAAGAAAGGGGTTCCTTTTATATGGGATGATGTTGCTCAAAAATCCTTTGAGGCTCTAAAACATGCGTTAACCTATACATCTTTATTACACTCCCCTGATTATAGCTGTGACTACTTTCTATAACTTGTTGCTTTCGACAATACCATTTCTATGGTACTAGTTCAAGAGGATGATTTGCACGATGAACATGTGATTTACTATCTGAGTAAAACCCTTGCTCCAACTGAGGTCAAATAGTTACATGTGGAAAAATTGGCTTTGGCTGCTATTTAAGCAATCCAACGTTTTCGTCATTATATTCTCCTTCGCAAAACTATTGTTCTTTTTTATTGCAACCCCATGCAACATATCTTGACCCGTCAGGTGCTTGGGGGAATATATCCAAATGGATTGTCATCCTATAGGAATTTGATTTAGAATTTGAAAGAGAAAAATCTAAGAAATCCTTAGTTTTTGTGAAGTTGAATTGTGACCTTCCTTCTCCTGCAACAGAGAGTTTGAAAGAAGAGACCATTCCCGATGACTCACTTTTTCTGATCAACTCTTTTGACCCGTGGTATGGGGATATTATCATCCATCTCCAAACTCAAACCTTTCAGCCAGATTTGTCCAGTACGAACCGTCGTCGTATTCGATACCAAGCTCGCCAGTATATCATTATTGTTGATACCCTTTATCGTCATAGTATCGATTCTATTTTTCGACGATGTATGACACACAAAGAAGCTGAAAGATCACTTAACGATTGCCATGTCGGCACGTGTGGTGGTCATATGTCTATATATGCCACTTCAAAACATATTTTGAGAGTAGGATACTTTTGTCCATTCATATTTAAAGATTGTATTCATGCAGTCTGAAAATGTCATACGTGCCAAATTTATAATCGCAAATCCCATGCACCTCCTACTCCTTTTCATCCTATAGTTTATTTTGGTCCATTTTCCAAATGGGGCATTGAATTCATGACATGTACCCCTCACTTGGCTGGGGGGCATGGATACATCATTGTTTTCATGGATTATTTCACTAAATGGATCAAGGCGATGCATACATTCAATAATACCGGGAAAACTGCAACACTTTTTGTTTTAAACCATATTATCACTCGTTTCGATGTGCCCCAAGCTATTATCACTGATCATGGCACTCATTTTCACAATCATATGATGGTGGAATTAACGACCAAGTTAGGTTTATGAAATGAAAACTTAACTCCTTATTACCTGCAGGCCAACGGTCAAGTCGAAGCTACCAACAAAAAATTGACCACTATGCTTCATAGGATGATAGGGATTCATAAGACAAATTGGCATACTTTTCTATTTTCAGCGTTATGGGCATATCATACTTTATTTAAAAAATCCACATGTTTCACTCCATTTCAATTTGTTTATGGTTTAGAACCCGTGCTACCTATCGAGTGTGAAATGCCATCCTTAAAACTAGCTGTCGAATTACTTCCTAACACAATGACCGAGGAAGAACATTTTTTGCATTTGACTCGACTAGATGAAACTCATCATGATGCCGCTTTGGCTAACTAAACTCATAAGAAACATGTCAAAGCTCAGTATGACAAGACTATTAAACCTCTTTTTTTTTTTTTTTAATTTTAATTTTAATTTTTTCTGAAGGTGACTTGGTTCTTTTATATGATCAAGATCGAGATATTCTAGGAGTAGGTAAATTCGAACTTTTATGGCATGGCCCTTACATTATCAAATGTGTATTATCAAAAGGGGATTATGAGATAGTCAATTATGATGGTGTTCCTTTGGGAGAACCTCAGAATGGGATCTACCTTAAAAAGTACTATGCTTAGAGTCATTCTGCATTCGTGCTTTGTATATATTGTACCATTATTTGGTATGATATTCTATGTGATTTCTCTTTGCTGCTTATCATGCTTTGTGCTTAGTTTGCAGATGTCAACATTCTCTCTACCTCATGTGGGCTTTGCTGATGGTTCTAGTCATAGTAATCAGAACCTTGGTCACACAACTAATAATATTGCAGAATATAGCGCAATAATTGAACTATTATCCGAAGCCATTTCACTTGGCATTCACCATTTGGTTGTCTGATTGGATTCTCAACTCGTTGTATGAAAATTGGATAACGTTTATTCTATTAGAAACCCCACGCTCTTAAGGATAAATTTACGAGTATGTCTCTTGGAAAGGAATTTTGATTATTTAGAATATTAATACATTCCGAGATATTTAAACACGATTACAGATGATTTATCAAATTATGTGTTAGATAGACATTTGCGTCATTTATAAAAATACATACACATTGTACACACCATAAGAACATAAATAGAAATCATTTTTTGTATTAAAGTTAAAAAAAAGATTGTTTTTCCAAAAAGATTACAAAAAATACCGAAGCTTGTAACTTTCGAAATCATAAAGGCTGATGGTCAACATGACTACTAATAGATCCCAATGATGGTGCTCGTAGTAACACACTACCGCCTGGGCCACACGTTGAAGGAGATGAACTATTGGTCTTGAAACTACGACGATGTGGTGTTGGACCCCATGCGACAGATCATCAATCTATACATCCGGTATGTCCATAGTTAACCTCTCCAGGTTGTGCTCGATCTCTCTAATCTCATCATCAAACTACCGATTTTGTACCACCATGACACTGATCTCATCCCGCCGCTAGATAGGTGAATCCCCATACGATCTCAGTTGACCAATGTCTGTATTTTGAAAGCTAGTTCGCAACCATACAAATAAAAAAACATATAACATTTAAAGAAAAATAATTTTTATTTATTTTTACCTTCATCACCCCACTGGTGCCCTTCCAGGAGAACAAGATCCGGGTCTCCTTGGAAGTTCACCCATGAATATGCATAATCCTCAATCATAATGAGCTAGGTCTTCAACCATTTAAAGAAGGAACGATCATAAGACACAATTGGTCCACCACCATGGTAGACTATCATCTCTATCCACCTCTTCATACGTGGATCTCATGGGTTAGGATCCTCTTCCCATTCTTTTTTCTAAAGATGCATGGTAGGAACCCTCTCCATGAAAAAGGACACCAGAATAGATCCATATCCAAATTGTTTCAACCGACCAGTTTTACACTTGGTCAGTTTATCCTTCATGTTTTCCAGCAATCCTCCACACTAGTTAAACACGGTAGGGGCCATACAGTCAATTACATACAAGTTTTGGTAACCAAATGGAGCGCTTGAATTCCAGTTACCTGTACAATGGTAAAAATATTGTCCTTAAAGGGAAATCTCTCACATCACGTATTTGGATATTTCCAGTGACTTTACTAGCCCCTGGAAAACAATGGTTTCTCACGAGAGTCTCATTTTTCACTCCCCCTCCTCGAAAGCCAGATAGAGAAACCCTTTGATCTCGCCTAGATAATCCGGTCAATAAATATATATCTTCTATCTCAAGAGCAAGATAGTGGGCCCCGACCTTAAAAACTTCATCATTAGGATCCCACATCTTCACTAGATGTTCCAGAAGAGGAACCTGAGCCCTCATACTACTAAGCTTGAAAAACTTCAACAATCCACAGTTTCGAAAGGTGGCCATTGTATTTGGATCATTAAGAGAAATTTGATCTTCGAGCTCATGCTCTCTTTCCCTCCGTTCCAACATTTTGTTCAGCTAAACACCTACAAACAACATAAACAAGCCTCATCCATACTCAAAATTCAAAATTTATGGGTCCTTTTTACCCTATTTTAAAAGAAAATTTTGGCTTTTGTGCTTTTTGCTCTGCGTTTTAAAACACAAAGCAACATTGTCGTGCTTCTCGACAAAGAAGACTACGACAAATTTGTTTGTCGCAGTCCTCAATTAAGGCTGCCTGCGACAAATTTGCTGCACGATTTAGGGCTTGTTTTAGAAACCATAAACGCCTAGAGACTGAATAAAATGCTTTAAAAAGATGAAATTTGAAAGGAGAGGAAGAGAGGACCAACTTGGAACAAACAAAATTGGATTTGGTTGCCTAGACTATCCGGAATCAACACTTGAAATTCAACACAAATAGACTATTTCTCCAACTCCAAGTGGTTAAATGGTAAAAATGAATGAGTTTTGCCCCTTTTTGACCGAAGAGAATATTCTTTGGCATATTATTTTCATATGATTAACCACTTTTGTATAGTTCTAAGTGCTATTAATACTTTCGTTTGATTTTGTGCAACTAGGGATATTCATACAAAATATGGAACTAAGGTGATGTATTATTTTTATCGTTTTCTGAGGAAAATAGTTAAAAAAATTCAAAAACAAATTCTAAAGGGACGTTTTTAAGCTCTTTTTGAAACCCTATTTAAAAAGAAAAGATTGTCGAGTGAACTTGCTTTCTTTCACACTCTTTAAAAGGTTTGAAAGGGCATCTTTCGAGTGGTAGTTTACCCATTTTTCAGCCTCGTTAGACTAAATACAAAAAAGCTATGCTCTAGGAGTACATCCATATTCGCTAGAAGAGTTCTCCCGTGGATTATTTTATACTTTTTCGGACTTGGGATACTAAACTATACGAAAAAGATCTTTTTGGAGTTTTCTTTAAGTGTTTTTCAAACTCTCTAAACATGAAAAACCACTAAGTTTACTTGATATGGACTCGTAAAATATGCAATGGAAGACCCATATGGGACTAAACCACTTATTCCTAGGGTTCGTTAAACATACTCAAAGGGAATTGTCCAAGGGACAAGCTTACACATGAGCATTTGTTATCCTCCTCAAGCTCATTAAAAAGTAAAGAGGTACTCGCCAAGCATGGTGAGGGAAATTTGGGAAGGGAATATGTATTTTAAATCCGTATTCATGGCAACAGTCACTCTCGAACATGACATCTTCTGCCATTTTGTGTCGAAGTTGGGAAATCCACTTGTCTTCTGCTGACCATGCCTTGGGAACCTATATCTTGCCTTCTGATCTTCATCAAGTAAGTGCTGTCAAAACCTTTGTTATGTCAATGTTCGAGAGAAGTTCAACCTAAGCCTTCTATTGTGTCACTCCTTTCTGCAGTCATTTATGCCTTCGATCTCATTGGCCATCCCTGAGTCAGTCCTAAAAAAAATCTATTTTGAATTATCACTACAAATTATTTTGAGTCATGTTTTGTGTTATTGACGGGGGATACATCAAGGCCCTCCTGTGATGAATCACTTCTTGTCAAAGCCAAATCATTATCCAAGAAGCTAATTTAGAAGCTACATTAGTACCTTGGAACTTGAATGCCCTAACGGCAAGTATCCTCGCTTTTGTCAGGGGTTTTTGTTATTGACCTTTGATCCTAAGATTTTTTTGAATGTTCGACTTCAACTCATCAATTCACATTCAAAGGATTGTACTTAAAGTACCTTAAGAGTCGTTAAATCAATGGTGATCTCTCTCTCACTTGTTAATTATATACATCAATGACCGGTAATCAAGTGGTTTCTACCATGTTCGACTCCAAAACATCTATTCACATGTTGAGAATCGTACTACGGAAATAAGAACGAGGTGAAGACCCCAGGGGATTCTCTTTTGATTTTAATTTCCTAGGTTGCGATGCAAAGTATTCAGAGTAATGTTGTCACATACATCCATATTGTATTGATTCGTGGCTATGTTCTTGTCATAATTCATAGATCCACAATGTATATTATGGTGGCTATGAGTTCCTTAAATCATGGCGATATGGATCCATGATGTATTCTTTGTGGCCATATCATTAGTAAATGATAATCATGGATCTGCAATGTATCAATCGACAACCTTTCTTAGGGTTTCTTATATTCTGAGTATGGGGATGCCTACCTCAGTGATGATAAAATATTTTACTACATTTTTCCTTGTGTTTTGACAGGCCTCCAACCGACGTGTTCTCTGTTTTAATACCCATTAGGAAAAGTATTTCAGCTATCAAAATTTCTAACTTCATATTTTGGGGGGCATTTTGTTACCCAACATTTTGTCGCGACTGCTTATACTGTCTATTCTATGAAACTTTAAAAGCATAATAATTTGGAAGGAGAGTTGGGAAGAAGTCATTTGGAAACAAACAACTCTAATAAATCTCTAAATTAAAGAATTGTCGCTGGTTGCACTCTAGCAAGGTGCGACAACTCTACTTGTCACAATCTGCATCACTACCAAGTGCGACACTATCACTTTTTTCTCATATATAAGGGTGCGACAACCTTTCGTACGTGGGAAAAAGAAGAGATTCTCAAAGCTTATAGAAGAGAAGCTTCGATGATGTGTTGTTTACCAATCAATGTGGATCTCACCTGCATCTCCTGATTTGGTGAGATCCTAACCTCTTCATGGCTTCCTCTCTACTCTATAAAAGAGGCAACTTACAAAGGAAAAAGGGAGAAAAATAGAGGAATAATGAAATTATGGTGAATTGAAAAGAGATCCAAATTTTTAATTGAGAGTTTTTGAATCTCACTTTGGCCCTAAGAGATTTAGTTGTGCTAAAGTGTTCTAATGATGATGATAACATATATGGAGGCTATGAGGGTATTGAAGCATTGAACTGCTGGAAGGATATTGTCAACACTAAGGCACCAATTGTAATATGTTTCAAGCACTAAGCACATCCACATAGACCAAATCTAGTATTCATCCATACTATTAAGCACATAGCATTAACATATGTATCTACCATTCATCTATATCGAAGCACTAAGCAAGTTAACATATAAAGACATCAATACATCGCACAAAGCAGAGACACACATCATGCACGTGGTTCACCCCCACCCTGGGGCTACGTCCACCAACTCTTTGTCTTCTTTATTAGCTTCTTCAATCAGTTACATGCACAGAGCCACAAAAACCCTACTCTGCAGAGGACATGATATCTACGTACCTCGCTAGATCCTCCTTCTCCGAGCTAGGTTACAACACTAAGCCTCTTCTCAATCTCTTACACTCGCTTGCACTGAGCTCTGCAAGCATCTTAAAGTATGCACAAAAGAAATCTTTACTCAACACTTAGCACTTTCGATCACATAGATCGAACTTGTAGTTCTTAGCACCACTTACTTACATCGCATAGCTCCTTATTTATATATTACAAAATGGGCCTAAACATGGGTAAACGCATGGGCCGACATCCCCATACCCATTACATAATCCAAAATCCCAAAAAGGGCCCCAAAAGGGGCCGATATCCCATGATCTCCGCTTCATCTTGCGCTCCGCCTTCGACAGCCTATCGAAGTCCCAAAAATAGGTCAAACCTGACCAAGGATCCTCAAAACTTGGTCAAGGGCCAACAGGCTCCCAACACTCACCTGTGACTCGTCTCGAGTCACTCCGATCTAGATAATTTTGCCTCAAAAACCTTGAGATTGGCTTGAGATGCTTCGACTTGTTGCTGTGACACAACCTCCTGTTAAACGAACTCTTGTATGATAGTTTCGTTGACAGGTCCCTCTAGGCGTTGTTCCACTGCAGTGATGACTTGCTCTAGTTTTGCAACTTGGCCTTCGATTTCTGTGAATAGATGGCAAGCCTTGTCATATATAGGTTGGAGCCTCTGAGTCACTTCCATGACTCTGCTCTGAATGGCATGGACCTGCTATTGAGCACTGCGCTATTCTTGGGATCGCTTCATTATTTCAACAGCTGATAGGGGCTTCAACTGCCCCTGTATTATTTCTGCTTGATACTTCACCTCTTGGAGATGTGACTCCAGTTTATTCAGTTCTGGATTTTTAGTGAGTCACTCATACATCTAGGCACTGCAATCACTTAGTTGCTTGCATTCCATGGCAAGGGCCTTTATTCTCTTAACCGTTCCTTGAGAAGTTGCATCTCTTTGATCCCTCACATCTTGCAAAGTGTCAGGCACTACACAGAGCTCTAAGTCTTCTATTCTTTGTTGTAGCTGCTGGATAGCTTCCGCGAGCTACTCTACTTGATGCGTGACTCGGTATTCTGCCTGTGGTTCTAAGCCTGTCACAAAGCGAAGTGCTCTGTTGACTGCTTCTTTCACTTTGAGTTGCTCTGTGAGCAACTGTTCCTTTTCTTGCTGAATCTATGCTTTCTCTTTTTCAAACTTCATCTGGAGAGTAACCTTCTCCTGCTCTGCAAGTCGATGTTGTTCTACAAGTACTCCTTGCACTTGCTTCAAGGCCTAGGTGGCTTGTTATGTTTCTTCTTGTGCTCAACGAAGGCGAGATTCGGTTACATCTGCTAGTTGGTGGAGTTGGGTTGGCTCATCTCCCAACTCTGGTTCTCCCGATGGAAGGGGAGAAGTGGACACTGCACGACTAGACTGAAGGGCCTGCTGTACCCCTTAGAGTTTGACCTCAATTCTGTCATACATTTCCTCCTTCTTGGCTTCTTGTTTCTCCACGATTTCCTGTGAGGCATTGTTTAGGGCTGCTATGATGAAGTCAAAATCATCGATAGTGAGTACAGTCTGCATCTTGGTCACGGTGGCTCTGAATTTCTTCTGGGAAGAAGGTTTTGGGGGAGAAACCTTCCTCTTCTTCAAGGGATCGGTCTCATCTCGAGGTGGTGTTACTTCGACTTGTTTTTGTTCAGCTTCTTTTCCATTTATCCCTTTTACTTCATCATCACCCCCTCGATCAGGTGATACTGAAGTAGTCTTGCCTGAGGTACTGCTTAATTCTTGGACCTCTTTGGTTTTATTCCTTCTGCTGTGTCCAGGTGTATCATGTTCTTTGTGCCTGGTCTCTGGGCTGTCAGGGTCAGACATCTCTACAGGGTTTATGGGAATAAAGAGGTCTGCCGACCATTCCTTAGTGATCTCCTCAAGGTCCTCTTCCATGATCTTGTAGTACGACTGAAGCTCCTCTTTATGCTCATCTTCTTGCGTTGTAATGTAGATGAAGTGCCGATCTGCACGGAACATCATCGGGGGTTGGAACCTCTGTAGGGTGTTCAGAGTCATGTGAGGTTCAACTTTGATGGCTCTCTTCAGCTAGAGGTAATATGTGTGAAAACAAATGTTCAACTGCCACTGTTTTCTCATATTGCTCGAGTAGTAGAGTGTGGTGAACTTCGCAGTAAGCAGCTCGAATGGCTCGATGTCCAGGAAGGTCACACCTTTTGACATTTCCCAAGAAATAAACACTATGAGGATCAGGAGCCAGCTAAAATGGAATTCATAGCCCTGATCCTGTGCTTCGTGGCAGTCCAGTTCAAGCTGATTAACTAGGTACTTCGCCTAGTTCATATGTAGACCTTCCACGCACTTCCCTGCAAGGTCAACGACAAAGCCTATGACTTGCTTGGGTCAGTTCTTTCATACTAGCTTCCCTAGAATTAACTGACATGCTAGGCACACTGCGCCATTCTGGATGGAAGCTACCTTGTAGCGTCGCGTCCCCTTCTCAACATCGCCGTATGTATCCTTGATATTCTGTGCTAGTGCGTGATCTGTGGCCTTCCCAGATAGAATTCCTTCGGATCAGGTCCTTGCATACTCAATCCTGTGATCCTATGGATCAACATCGGGTCTACTATTATATAACGGTCATGCCATAAGTAGCCGCCATGGTAACATGAAAGTAGTAGCTTGACACAAGCGTTAACTTCCTGGTGTGATCAGGGGATCAAATTTTGCTCAAAAATTCAAAGTGCTCGGAATTGCTTCAAATCGAACGAGAGCGTAGGCCTCGTCGTTGCAAACCCAACGCAACTCATTTGGGTTCAAACAGACATCGGGAGAGAGAGAGATATTGCGATCTGCTCGAATCGTCAAACAGGGAAAAAAAAGGGACCCTGACTATGCAGTCCGTACAGGCTGACGTGGCAGAGTCCGTACGATGATGTGGCAGAGACCGTATGATTGTACACTGATGTGG
>ML789316.1:232615-243844 GCA_009831015.1 Picea engelmannii
TTCCCCTTCGTCTTGGTCAAGTATTTGTATGGGGCGATCATGCTATGGTTCTTGCGATCTCTGAGGTTGAATTCGCTGAACTTAAACACTGCGATCTTGTCCTACTATGCTCTTACTGTGCGTATCCCCTTCGAAAGATACACAGTAACCATGGTGTATTCAAAATCTCTTGGCACACTATCTCGACTCACCGCGCTGACCAGAGGCGGGATATAATCGGGCAATATGGTCGGGATCATCTTCGCATTTGCTAGGTCATCTCTGTGCTTGGTTCTCTTTTCTGTGACGACTCAGGATGGTCCAGATCCGTGAGCGGTCGATGAAGAGGCTTGTACTGCTCTCGTCGAGGATGCTTGAATACTTGCAGACATTACCCTCTTGGCCATGATATTGATGAGAAATTCTTCGACGATTTTCTCTGCGATGATGAGCTCATCCGACATAAACGCTTAGATCAGATGGATGAATGAGTGCACAAAACAATAGAACTAGTGTTGATCTTACTAATCACAACGCGGTAGCAATGAGTTCTCTCTGATACAATTCACAAAAGTGTTCTCGGTGCAACAGTCGATGGAATAAGTAGACAACAACGTAACGAATCTTTCCAACGGACAAGAGACCTTCATTAATTTAGTTCTGTCTGTTACAGCGCAGTCCCAATGGTCTAGTGGCGATATTTATGACCATAAATGCCTTTCTACCCGTTTGGGGTATCGGTCTAACGGTTATACTGTTCCCAACGGCTATATTGCTTCACCATGGCAAAGTGCCATGTGATGTTGTTCTGATATCCCGACGAAGTTCCTGTTTTGTAAATTTTCCCTTTGCGAAGTTCCCTCTGGACCCTTCTGTAACTTTTCGATATTTGCTCTCTTTTGCTGAGCTTTCGAGCCTTCTTTTCGGTGAGCTTCATCTCGTTATTAGTCTTTCCATTCTGATTCTTGTCTTGTTTTGGCATAGTAACTTTGCGCTGTTGAGATTCTTCCCTAAGATTCAAGGGTAAGACTTCTTCTCTAGCTGGGGTAGATGCTCTACTCTCCTGTACCTCGCGTGTCCTTCCAACTTTGACATCCAAGTCTCCAGTCCTAAGTAGCTTCGATCTATTCTCCTATTCTTCAATCAATTGCACGATCCTCCTAGACATGAAATATTTCAACTCTTGCTTCTTCTACTCTAAGACTTCTTCTTCTTTCCTTCTAGTCTGATCCTTCTCAATCCAAGGTTTTCCTAGTAACATAGTAAATGGGGCACTATTCTCAATAAATTTAACAACCTCAAAATCTTCCTCTGTCGAAGTTCCATGAGCACTCATAGATATTTGGGTAAGTCTTCCACATAAGGTTATTAGTTTTCCTCTGAATAATCCTATTCCTCCCAATGAAGGAATCATAACAGGCTCCCCTAAAAGTTCCCAAGTTCTTTCTGTTATAATATTCACATGTGTTTCCTCATCCAGAACACAGTCAATGTTGAAGTCTCCGATTCTTGCTTTAATGCACTCTTTTTCTTTGAAGATCTTTGATAATATGATATGTCGGTGGTCATTCAAGGTTTCTTTCATCTGTAGCAATACTTTCTTTGATTCTTTCTGGGGTTTTGCCATAATCTCAGTTTCTGGATCTGCCTTAGGGTTTTCTTGGTTCATATTCATTCTTTCAACCTTAGCAATCATTCTAGGGCAATCCAATACTTCATGGTCCATATCTCTACAACAAAGACAACGAGATCTTATACCAGGGCATTCCTTAGCCAACTGTCCTGGTCTTCTGCAACTGTAACAAAGGGTTAATCCTCGTTTTCTTTTAAATGATCCCCAACATTTCCTGTACTGCACACTAGGATCATAGTAGCTAACCTGCAAAAAATTCTTTCTAGGATCCTGCATCCATTTGTTAGTCCAAACATTCTCTCTATGCATATGTATAACACATCTTTCACTATTGTTATCAGATCTACTCACATCAAATCTTCTTTCATCTATCGGTGCCCTAGTTTTCAAGCTAGGACAAATCTTATCAAACATACCTAGATCCATACTTTAGAAACAAAAATTTCCACTAATCTTAGCTTCAGCAGAGCACAAAGCTTCCAGATCTAAAACTTTTCACTATTCTTACCTTTATGAGAGCGCAGAGCTTGCAGATCTTACCTCTTTAAGAAAAAAATTCTCACTTTTACCTTTCTCAGAGCACAAAGCGTTCAAATCTTACCTCTTTTATTTAGATCATACTTCTTTTCTTAGCACATAGCTTCACAGATTGAGTATGATACTGCGCATTAGAGCAATAGATCTATGCATAGAGCTTTCACAATTTCAGGTCGGATCTGCACAAAGCTTCTCTTTCCTTAGTTCCCAACAATCACAATTTCAAGTCTCGAAAACAAAACCATTTGTTGGCACAGGGGCAGACCCAGGGTTCAACGCTACAACAACGCACCAAAAAAACCCTAACTACTGGCCCTTTTGGCAACACCTGCGAAGCAGATGAAGTCTCACCCGAGGTAGAGGTAGGGGTGGTTGTAGGACTCCAGTGTCTGCAACCTTAGATGGGACACATATATGTGACTGTAACACCTTAACATGGCACTTGGAAGTTATAGTTCATCAATATCCAGTCTCAGTTTACAACGCAGTTAAACCCTAATTACAGAGCATTGTAGTATTTAACCAGATCTACTATATTCAAGCACTAAGCACATCCACATAGGCCAGATCTAGTATTCATCCATACTATTAATCACATAGCATTAACATATCTATCTAGCATTCATCTATATCGAAGAACTAAGCAATTTAACATATAAACACATCAATACATCGCACAAAGTAGAGAAACACAACATGTATGTGGTTCACCCCCACCCTGGGGCTACATCCACCAACTCTTCATCTTCTTTATTAGCTTCTTCAATCAGTTACATGCATAGAGCCACAAAAACCCTACTCTGCAGAAGACAGGAGATCTGCACACCTCGCTAGATCCTCCTTCCCTGGGCTAGGTTACAACACTAAGCCTCTTCTCAATCTCTTACACTCACTTGCACTGAGCTCTGCAAGCCTCATACAGTATGCACAAAATCAATCTCTACTCAACACTTAGCACTTTCAATCACACAGATCGAACTTGTAGTTCTTAGCACCACTTACTTACATCACCTAGCTACTTATTTATATATTACAAAATGGGCCTAAACATGGGTAAACCCATGGGCCGACATCCCCATACCCATTACATAATCCCGAATCCAAAAAAGGGCCCTAAAAGGGGCCGATATCTCGTGATATCCATTTCGTCTTGCATTCCGCCTTCGACAGCCTGTCGAAGTCCCAAAAATAGGTCAAACCCGACCAAGGATCCTCAAAACTTGGTCAAGGGCCAACAAGGATATTGTCAATGCTAAGGCACCGGTTGTAAGCTGTTTCCTAATTATTTAATACAGTGATACATTTTCCTTTCCTAAATAATATTGTGAATTATATTTGTGTGTATTTTTCCTTGGCTATTTACATAGGTTCATTGAGATATATAGATATTGGTTGCTTTCACTGTTTTGTTTGTTCCTCTTGCATATCTTTATTTTTATGAAACATTTTATTGAGAATTTGGAGTTACAACTTGCGAGGACAAACACCGATTAAAAAAGGTATGAACTTCTATCTTTTATGTTTCTTTTGAACCTAAGGAAACAAGCGTATTCTGTTTTGTTTTGTTCTAGTTTTGGGTGCCTGAACTAGGGATATTGGTCTATGTCTGCATTCACTAATTTATCCACAATAATAGAGGAAGAAGAAAATCCAAACACGCTCTTATTTTTTAATACCTCATATAAAGTGGGTGCTAGCTATAGAGAATGGAGTGAAATGTATGCTTTTTTGGAAGATGGTGACTTCTCCAATGAATATCAAGAAGATGCAGATCACCTAGCAGAAGTTAGAAGCTCTGCTTTGCACAAGATCACTGCCAGAGCAAACCTCACACCCTATACAGACATGGTTCACTAAATAACATGTCATGTAAGTTTAGATACTTGCACTATACTAAGTGATTCAAAACAAGTGGTTGGGTCATTCCGACCTGATGATTTAGAGGCAATGTATGCATTACCTACACCAAAAACAAACCTAGATGTGAAATTTCTTGATGCTTTTTTAAGAAACAAGTCATTGGTGAAGAAATACAGATGGATGAGATAATTAAAGAATGGTTAGTTGATGACTCTAATTTCAAAACTAGAATTAAAGGGTTATACCCTACCAACAGTCTAAAGGAATTAGTGATGGCAATGGCTGATATGTTAAGTTGATTATTCGAAGAACCCAATACACTTGGGTTTAAACTAGAATAGGTTCCCTTAATACATCAGGTGTTAAACAAAGGAACCATATTCAATTGGGCAACCATCCTATCCAAAAATATGAAGAAACAAGTTGAAAAGATAATAGAAACTCCTCCTGTGTTTATTCCTCTTTTCTTCATGTCCGACTATCTGGTAGATGCAATATGTGTAGAAACCCCATTTCCATTGATGAAATGGAATTGGAATCCAAGACAACAACCCATCCATATTTACTGCAACAAACTCTGGGTATTCAATGCCAATCATTGTTTTTATGAAATCTGCAATAACTTTATGATTTCTCTACATCAATTATTATTCGGCCATGTACCTCCTAGGTTTTCAAATGATGCCATGGAAACAATTTCATCCATAGGGGAATGGTTTATTGGATACTTTTTCTCCTATTTGAGAATTTATGGTTGTGAGGGCCCACCCCATGCTCTCCCAAAATATGTTCCAGATAGACTTACTATAAGGGAAATAACTTATCAACTGGTAGGAACATGTATAACATTGGCCTTTAAAACTGGTTCAAAGAAAGTTTGACCTGTCTTTCCAATCAAATTGGGATTTTACTTTTTATCTGATTATCAACATGCCATAATTGAAGCAACAACCCTAGACAAGATTCAACTATCATGCATTTCCTTTAAGAAACATGATCCCTTGCAAATCGTACATAATCATTGCCAATGTTTAAGCAATTTCAGAGGATCTAGTCATGAATATATTCCTTATAATAAAGTGTTTCAAAAATCTTAGTCTTACGAAGAGGTTTGTAAAAGAGTGTAAGAAATCCCAGAAGGTACCAAGAAAGATGAATTCTTGGCATTTCAAAGACATAGGAATTCATCCCTTGGGAAATTATTTACTATTGATCATCAACTTCCTCTAGGCCAGTATAAGCAATCAGAACATGGAAACACATCTTAGCAAAGTCAGGACCAAGCAACACCTTATAAAAGCGATACTTAGAATGGTCAACCAAAAGGAGGCATGGGCACCATCTCAATTACTGCTATTTCAAAGACTCCTTTGGCATCGATTCTAGGTAGTTATTCTAATGAAATCATTCCTTTTGATCCATTGGAACCATTTTTTGATGAGGTACCTTCTTTAGGAGAATACTTTTTCATCCATGAGAAAAAGAATATCATAAAAGGAAGAACCCGAAAGAGGAAAATGGACCAAATAGGAGATACTCCCCCTACACAAGTTGTGATATGGGATGCTTCCAAATTGGATGATATAAAATTTAATGGGTAATTTGTAGATTCGATGGGAGCCTTCGCTCAAGCTAATAAATGGTCTGTGGAAAATCTCAAGAAGATTATTTCTCAACAAAAATACAAGATTAGATCTTTTGAAAAAGTAATACAACAATGAAAGTCTCTTGTTGAAATTGACTTCCAAAATCAAACAAATGTCATTAAACAACAACATCAAGATCAACTCCAAGATATCAAAGAACACTGGAAGAAAGAAATCATAGGGAATGATGAAAGAACAAATCAAATAGCTCTTCAAGTTGCAGAATTGCAGAAAGCACACTCAATATGGGAAGATTTAATAGATGAAGTTTTATCAATTAATGAACAACTCAAATCAATTGAAGAAGACTTCTATAAAAAACTGAGTTGCATCCAGAAGTCTAACAAAACCCTTAGTGATTTCTTTTTTAGTATCAAAGGAAAAATATATGAATGTAAGTTTGTCCAGGACACATTTAATAAAGTAAACAGTTGGCAGGAGAAACACAAGATCATTCCAACAAATGTGTTGAACATATCTGATTCAGACAAACTCAAAATTCAAATTTCCCTAGACTCTTGAACAAAGAAATTAAGCCAATCACAAGAGTTGGTCAAAGATGAAATCAAATACTGTTTTGGTGTTATGGAAAACATAGTTGATATTGTTATTGAATTAGATATGACAAATGTTCAGTTTTTAGGTAAATTAGTCTTGGGAGATTCCTCCTTTTCAGAGCTTCAACAATAGAGACGAGATAAAAAAGGTTGATCTAAGATTTAGATAAATGGGATCTAAAAGCAATTAATGAACTTATTATTAACTCATCTACATGCACAAAAGTTATCAATAATTTATGTTCTAGATTGTAAGGAGAAATCAATATTATTGCAGGCAAAGTTTTCCATTGTGAGATGCTTCTAGATAATACAACCCCTCCGTACATTTCTCAAATTCCGGAGAATATCACTCAATGTGTTAGCTCCCAAAATGAACCCATCCCTATGGTCACATTTTGCGGTGGATAGCATGGCTATTGGTAGTTTTCTCAAATTGGTTTTGAGTTTTTCTGACTGCAAAACTTAGGTTTTGATTTTTGTCTTAGAAAATAATATGACCCACAAAAGTCTTCTTTTCAAAATTTTCATAATTCACTTTCAACAGCTAACGTGTGTCCAAAAGATGAGTGTTAGCTGGGGAAAGTGGCGACTTTCAACAGCTAAGGAGCGTTTCTCATAGGTCTGTGCACTGGTGAAAGTGTTGAATTCCAAAATATCCAAAGAAGCAGTGTTGCGGGTCGCGCGCTGGTGAAAGTGAAGACTTTCAATAGCTAAGGGGCGTTTCTTACAAGGTCGTGCGTTGGTGAAAGTGAAGACTTTCAACAGCTAAGGATAAATTCTCATAGGGTGGTGTGCTGGTGAAAGTGAAGACTTTCAACAACTAAGGAGCAGTTCTTGCGGGATCATGCGCTGGTGAAAGTGGTAAGTTTCTACAGCTGAGGGGCGTTTTCCACGGGCCGTTGGTTGGAGAAAGCGCGAATCACGTGCGCTTATCCACGTTTCAAAATCAAATCATGATGTGATCGACTCACGCCATGCGATCAGAAAGACGTGCCGGAGAAAGTGGGTAATCATTCAAACTCGAGTTCCACGTCCCAGTCAGATTACATCTCGGATCAGGCTCAGAGACTCACGCTCCACAATCACGGCATCAGGGATGACAAGTTCGATTCGGTGGTGTAGGTACAGAGGCTGTACTGTTGGGCTGACAACATCAAATCAGATCATTGCTTCCATATCACATATTGTTCACAAAGGTTTGTTAAAGTTTCAAATGTTAAAAAATAGAGCTGACTCCCGAATGCTTTCAACAGCGCAAAACCTCAACCCGAATATCAGTTTTCTGTGTTGTGTGTGCATAATCGTTTGGGGTTTGAATTGCAAATGGCAAGAAGACGCAGTGGCTCTGTGTTGAGAAAAGAATTGGACTGTCTGTCCTTCTTGTTAGCAATAAAAAATGCATTGGCATTTTCGAAAGAATGATGCTTAAACTTGCATGGAACTTTTCGATCCCTTCCCGAGCTCCAAATGAAGATTTGAAAGAACCATTAGAAAGCTGAGGATTTGTAGATGTCGATCGACTATTTAATCATGCAAAACAGACTCTCTGTGACTGAGAAATTTGATTTTGAAAAATTCCGCGCTTTCAACAGCGCAGAAGGCAAAATTTTAACTAGTTAGCTGTTGAAAGCTGCGCCTTTCAACAACTAAGGAGCGGTTTTTCGGGTGAATTAGCTGTTGAAAGCCTATCACGGCCAGAATAGCCAAACTTTCGCCCAGATCAGGATTTTTTGGGTTTAAATGGTTTGAAACCTTCTTTAATAAGCTGGTTATGAATTATCAAATCAAAATCTAAAGGCCTTTCTTGGAGATGAAAGTCAAAAGGGAGTTTTTTGACTAGATTTGGTCATTTTCAAGGGCAAAATGATAGGGATCAAGTGACACATCACCCAATTCGAATTTTATCTTTGGAGGACCAAATCAAACAACCTTGGGAGGCTAAAACTGCACTTCATCAACAATCTACTATTTTTAGAGATCATTAAATAGGACCTATCCTATTTTGTTTTGATTCTCCACTCTAGATCCATTTTTATAGGATCTCATCCTACACTTGTTGTATCTGTTTTGATTTGACTATTTTTAGTAAATATGATCCATCTTTCAAGGATCTAGATTTCATCTTGTAAGGCTATAAAGCCAAAGACATTTGGAGCACTTTAGGGGGGTTCCAACTGGGAGAGATTTGATGCCACTGTATAGACTCTTTTTGCAGAAATAAAGTTCAGTTTTCTTTCGTTTACAATATCAAAATTGTTCATCTTTCATTTCCTGTACTTTGTTTCAGTTTGTTTTAGTTCATAAAGACTGTTATCTCTTTATTGAACTCATAAGCTTGAAATTAAAGGTTTCCTCTCTATCTTGTATTCAACCCTACATTCATTTGTATTCGGCCATCAAGAATAGTGTTCTTCATTCCCCTTTCAAATTATTTGATCTGATTATTGTTCCCTGAAAGCACTGTTTCTTTAGATGTGTGATGAGTGTTTATTTCATTGAATCATCAAAGACTCCATTGTCCCAAACACATAAAAACCATTATTTCTAAGTTACCAAGCACCTTTGGTCCACAAACACAAAGGGTTTCTTGGAGTGATAACACAATGGAAAGACTACATCGAGGAGACCGAGGAATACTAGCAGCAAATCAAGTATGAAAATCTTGGAAATCGCAACAAGTTTCTTCTTCTTAGGAATTTTGTTATCTTTACTTTCCTAAAAACTTTGATCTTCATTTAAAAAAAAAAAAACCTATATTATAATATCTGGTATTCACAACCAAGGGGTTGGAGATTCTGGAAAAGAAGGCTATGCGCACTGTTGTAAAAGCATGAACTTTTTTGAGTTTTGAATACCTGGAAGTGGCAACGACTATATGATGTTTTGTTGTTTTTGGTACTATTATTCAGGACTAATGAAAAGTTTATTTTGAAAGTCACTTCTTTATCTTGTGAGATTTATTTATGAATGAAAGCTTTATGTTCTTAGCTTTTGCACTGTTCTTAGAATTTGGAGAAACTTTTGTTATTCATTCTTAACTGAATTTGATAACAGATAATCTCGAATTGAACACAAGTATGTGTATTAATGATTGTTGAGTAATTATATGCTCTATTTGTTATTGACATAGTATATAAATTTAAATTGTTGCTTTGGCTATAAGAACTATTTTTGAAGTATGACAGTTCATCCTTATTTCATGTTTAATTTATATTATTGAATATGGGTAGGCAGATTGATATTTTCTTAGTAACTATTTACTAAGAGTAGGTTTGCATCAATTTGGCATCATTTTATCATAGGTGAATGCATGGAAAACAAAAATACTTTAACACTATGAGGATGAATGACATATGGTTCTAGTTTAGATTTGATCCCGAAACACTTGTTTGACCTAAGGGATAAAGAAACAATCATGAAGCCCTAATAAATTTTCTCTTTTTGTAGTTGAAGTTATGCAATCTCTCGATAGTTTCAGTCTAGATGAAAATTTTAAGGTTCCAAACATTCCCAAAAGAAAAAAATTAGATGAATGTTAATAAGATGCCAAGATTTGGATTCCTTTGGTAATGAAGTCACAAAATCTCATGAAATGTGTTGGGGACAATCTAATGTTTGAAGTTCAAAAGAACTCCAAATGTCTTTCAGGACTTTAAGTAATTGTTATTTCGAAATGATCATAAGATTTTTTGACCAAATCCTTTGAAAATAAAAGTTTAAAAGGTTCGACTAGCTTTCTTAATACTTTGACTAGCATTGTGTAGTATTTGAGTAGCTTGTCATGATACAATTTTTTTTTAAAATAATAACCCTTCATCGGAACATCAATGACATAGTTCGTTGATGGTTCGCCTAGAAACACAACCGATTTTTTGGTACCCAGTCAATCGTTCGATGGTGTCCTAATGATATAATGAAGAACATTTATCGATGGTTTTTCATAGCATAGTTGATCTGCTGATGCAATAGAGACGAAAACGTGATGGATTTGGGATGAGTTGTAGTGGATGATACGATGGACTGGTGATGATCAATAGTTGATCTTCCAATGGAGTAGAGACGAAAACGTGATGGATTTGTGATGAAATGTAGTGGATGCTATGACGAACTAGTGACAATCATGAGTCTCTCTTCCAACAGACTAGCACCGAAAACGTGATGGATTTGAGACGAAATGATGGGTCACGCTCATCATAGGTTAGTCGCTCTTACGATAGATAAGTGACCAGAACAACCTGGATTTGGGACCTACATTGTTTGATGGCACAACCAAAGTGTCCGTCAGTCTTGTGATGAACATTGATCGTCGTAATTGTGACAAACGCGATGCGACAAAAAAATGGGTTGTAGCCTTTGTCGTACTTGAGATGTTGTGGTGATGAACATGCCTTGGTAAATTGTTGGAAAATGGGCCAATTGTCAAAATCTCACCTAGGCGGAAAATCCAACCTCAATGGGAGAGCCTGAAGGAAAGTCTCAAGCAAGCCACCCATTATCACCTTGGTGGCATTGCCCCACTCTCTAGACTAAAGGAAGGAAAACTATCTTATTCCAAGGGGGAAATCGCTATGGTCAAACAAGCTAAATCTGTTGCAAAAATGTGAATATCTTGTTATCTTAAGCTTGACTTATAAATATTTTCACAAATCACCAATTTTCCTTAGATGAAAAAGAAGTGATTAAGCATGCAAGTTGATTAACACAAGTGCCCCAAGTAAATTTTGAATTAAGTGATTATCCAACAACACAAGTGTCCAAATGAAGTGCTAAGAATGATTTAGAAAAAAGTCATGACTATATTAGTTAAACCAAACTTGCTCATTACCATAGTGAATTATCATGATATGTTCATAAACGCTTATCCAATGATGCTAGAATGTACTAGTGGTGTAGCAACATTCAATAATGAACCATGAATCAACAATGATAAATCATTCACAATGTGTGCTGGATAATTAGTGAAGAGAGAGAGAGAGAGAGAGAGAGAGAGAGAGAGAGAGAGAGAGAGAGAGAG
>ML789316.1:255689-267164 GCA_009831015.1 Picea engelmannii
GAGAGAGAGAGAGATTTCAAACTTACTATGTACCAAAAGAATTCTTAAACTATTTTCACAACATATAAAGTTCCAATAGTTGTTCCAGATGTATAAAATAATCATCAACTAAGATACCATAGATTCACATGTTATTGGTATGTTCCAAAGAGATTTGAAGGACAAAATGTGCAAGGTCATCCATGTGACCATCAAATTTCAAACTTACTGTGTACCAAAAGAATTCTTAAACCATTTTCACCACATATAAAGTTCCAATTGTCGTTCCAAATGTATAAACCAATCATCAACTAAGATACCACAAATTCTTATGTTCAAAACTCAAGGTATTAATTATTGTTGAGATGAATTATGAGATGTTAAAACTTCAAGTAATATTTCTTAAGACAATAGTGTCGCCACATAAAAGCTTGAAAATTAAAGTGCTATTACATTACATATTTCCCATAGCATAAAAAAATATGACCAAACAATTCAGTGCTAGGGGAGGCTACATGTTTAGAGTGCTTATGTTGTGTATTGGGATCATATTCCACACATTAAAAACAAATCATCAATGAAAACATCTCAAAACAACTCATATCCATAAATCCTCACAATACTAGATTATAACAACAATGTGCAAGTATGATTATTATGAGACAATATTAACCACAAAGGTTTTAGATTTTAGCACTTGTTATCATATCCCCAAAATATCATAAATAATTATGCCAAGGTAAACACGGTAACTTCTAGCGAGCAAGATGAGGATTTGGGTGAATTTTGAGTGGTTTCAAGCATGTCGTTGGGATACCTCTAACATTATTTTATTAGATGCAATATATTAAAAATTCAAACTAATGAAATGCTCAAAGAATTTTGCATCACTCTCATGCAAACCAATCCTCTCAAACCCTGAAAAAATGAACAATGAATTGATAAACCAACATTTAAAATGTGATTCTTTTGGTATTTATTGTGGTCGTTCAAGTACCTTTAGCATCGATTTGACTCTTAGTGCTAATTAGATCACAAGTGATGCAAAAGGTTGTGAAAAAGATGTTTATTTTATAATCCTAGCACCTAAGTATCTTGTTATCTGGTGATTTCTCTGTTGTAAATCAAATTAGTAGTGCACAAAACAAAATACACTTGCTAGGATAATCAACTCAAATAAATAGTGGAAGCAATACTAGAAACAAAATCTTATACACAATACACAAAGATATTCTTCCCATCAACTAAGCTTTTCATTCAAATAACTTCAAAGCTTACAAGGGCTCCCTTACTAGGAAAATGGCCCACTGAGAAATACATAAAACTTTAGATAACACTTGCAAACCCTAACAAATCCTAGTCTGTTGTATATGGGCCTGTCTCCACTTAAACCCGTGTACATGTGCACAAAGACTGTACGAAAAACTCCCTACGATGTGACCTTGCTGCTACAACTTCAATTTGCCGGAACTCCTTATTGTTGCCTCTATTCTATCTTCTCCCTGACATGTATTGATCTATAGATGAAATTCCTTCTCCACGTATCCAAGATCTCCTTGATCAAAAGTTCTTCTATTCTCTTTGTGTCAAACAACCAACCTCCTTCTTTTACCATAGCCTTGCTTTTATAATCTTGAGTTATGACCTAACCCTAATATCCAAATTGATTGATGGCTGAGATTAAATCTTGACTCACTTGAGTTAAATGGTTAATATTTAATTTATTAATGCTAATAACTCTAGCATTTTATTAAATAAACTCAATTAATCAATAAAATCACTTTACTTTAATAATTCCTTTAATTAAAGTAAAGTATCAAGGTAGAAGTATTTGGATGACTTCCACATGTCTAGACACTTAGACCTGTGTGGAAGTACCTATCCTACACTACAAACATCAACACTCCGACCTCTTAGCAATGAAGGTATTATGCACCACTCCAATTTTGTCCCTAAAGAACACAAACTTCTCTTTAATTAAGGATTTGGTCAGAATATCTGCAACCTGCTCATATGTGGAAACATACTAAAGCTTGTATTCTCTCTTCTGGATCCTATATCAGATGAAGTGATACCTAATCTAAATATTCTTGGACCTGTCATGGAATATTGGATTCTCAAAGAGTTTGATACAACTATGATTATCACAGTATATCATTGTTGGCTCCAACTCATGATCAAATAATATTGTAAGTAATTTGCAAATCCAAATGGTTTCACAACTAGCCATACTCACTGCCATTTACTTCACCTCTACTAAACTGAGTGCTACAGAAGTCTACTTCCTACTGATCCCAAGCTGAAGAAACACCATGAGGTGCTTTTTCTGTCTACTGCACTCCCTTCCCAGTATAAGTCTGAATATCCCTGCAACCTCACTCTATCACCTGCAAGATACCTCAATCCATACTCCATTGTACCTCTCAAGTACCTGAGCACATGCTTCATTGCTATCTAATGCACTTGCCTTGGATCCACGATGAACTAACTCAAGGTGTTCAGTAAAAAACATATATCTGGCATGGTGCTGACCAAATACATCAAGGACCCTATCAGCTTCTTGTATACCCCAGGATCCACCAACTCTGAATTTGAAGTGACAACCTTCTTTAGGTTGCTAACCATAGGTGTATCCATTGGTCTACAATATTCCATCCTGAATCTCCTCAATATCTCCACTGTGTACTTCCCTTGACCAAGAAAGATCTCTCCCGATATCTGCCATACCTCTAGCCCCAAGAAGTAATTCATTAAGGCAATATCCTTTATCTTGAACTCTGTAGATAAATCTTCTTTGCACCCTGCAATAAGCTCCTTTGCACCTATCATAAACAAATAATCCACATACAACACCAAGATGAGTGGATCAGTCCCAACATGTATGAAGTACAAGTTAGGATTTGCCTCAATCTTGGTAAATCCCATACTATGCAAGTATTTGTCAATCCTAAAATACCATGCCCTCGGTGCCTGTTTGAGTCCATACAAGGCTTTCTTAAGCTTGCAAACATGAGAATCCTTCCAATGTACTTCAAATCCATAATATTTCTCTATATATACTTCTTCCTCAATGATCCCATTGAGGAAAGTTGTTTTCACATCCATCTGGTGAATCCTCCACCTCATAAGTGAAGTAATATAAATGACATCTTGAATATAAACATACATGGCGACTGGAGAAAATGTCTCCTCGTATTCCACTCCCTCTCTCTAGGAGAACCCTCTTGCCATAAACCTTGCCTTGAACTTCTCAATGCTACCATCTGCAGCATGATTGATCTTATAGAGCCACCTCCACTCACAACTGATTTCCCCTTTGGCCTCAACACTATGTCCCAGACATCATTCCTCATGATATAGGTGTACTCCTCCACCATGGCATCCCAAAAAACTAGTTGATCTGCTCCTTCCTCAAAACTAGAAGGCTTAGCATTAATGATTCTACTCATAAGTACCGTATAGTTTAGAAACATCCTTAGAGACCTGCTATCCTTGACTTCACTCCTATGAGCCTCACTATCATCCCTTAATGTCTACAATAGCTACCTGGGTCTCCTGATAGAATATGAAGGGGTTAACTCCTCTTCCCCACTCGAATTCTGACTCCCTAAACTGGAAGCGGTTGAGCGCTCCTCATCCTTTGGAGCCTATTTCTCCTCATCTTCTGTCACTGCTGATGACTCCTGAGATTTCCTAGATGCTAATTTCTGCTTGAACTTAACATCTATACTCACAAATATCTTCTGCTATGCTGGAATGAAGATCCTGTAATCCTTTGAGGTCTCACTATACCCCAGAAATATACCCTTATGTCATGAAGGCTCTAACTTTGTCCTCTTCTCCACAGGAACATGGATGTAGACTGGACAACCAAATATCCTCCAATGTCTTATCTCTGGCTTCACTCCTAAGAATACCTCCTCTGGAGTCTGTTCCTCCAATATCTTGTGATGACTCTTGTTTTGCACATATACTTCCAAGTTACATGCCTCTACTGAAAGAAACATAGGCAACTCCTGATCATGTATCATAGCCCTAACAAAACTGATGATGGACCGATTCTTTCTCTCCGCAACCCCATTCTGCTGAGGGTTGTATGAGACTATCAATTCCCTCCTGATCCTTGCCTACTTGCAAAAATACTTGAATTCATTAGAGGCATACTCTCCCCCATTATCTAACCTCAAGATATTGATATTCTACCCTTTCTTGTTCTCCACTTGAGCCTCGAACTTCCGAAACCGACTGAAGAACTCATCCTTGGTCTTCATAAAGAAGATCTAGGTTTTCCTGGAAAAATCATCAATGAACATCACATAGTATGACGTTCCCTGCACTGATGCTACTGACATCATCCCACTCACATATGAATGTATAAGACCCAAGATCCCCTTGGACCTACTCTCACTTCTTGGAAAAGCAACCTTGGAATTCTTGCTAAGTGAACACCCTTTGCACATTCCCTGCTGCTCAATACTAAACTTTGGAAGACCTGTAACAATCTCCCTTAGAATTGACAATGCCCTATAGTGTAGGTGTACCAACCTCATGTGCCATAGCTCACATAGGTTATCATTGTCATGTACCAAAGCCTGAACAAGCTTGCATGTCAACCTGTATAAGTTATCCCAATGACCACTGATATGTTCGGGCTAGATTTCTCTAGATATATGAGTACTTTCTCTCTCTGAAAAGTAATGGAAAAAACACTATCCTCCACAAATGAGACCGAGGGAAAGTTATTCTCCAGTCTTGGTACATAAAGCACATCCTAGGCATCAAACAAACCTCCTGACTCAAGCTAGAACAATAATTTTCCTTCTCCCTTCACTACATACTTGACATCATGACCAAGCTCCACATTGATCCTTGAGTCCTTCTCCATCATATTTTTGAATAGCTCCTGTGCTTCTATCATATGATGAGATGCACCATTGTCCAAGTACCATGCACTCCTGGTAGTTGTGATGGTAGAAATACAAGAAACTAGTGAGAAATCCTTCTCAAACTTTGTTGCAAAAACATCTAGTTGTGTCGTTGCTAATGTTGTTGTCTATGTCTTTCCTCTTCCCTTCTTCTTCTCTGGACACTGAGATGCATAATATCCATTCTTATGACATGCAAAGCACTTGATTTTAATCAAGTCCTTCTTCTTCCCTGACCGTGAGGTTCCTTCATCACTATTACCCTGCTTGTTGGAACCCTTTCCTTTTCCCTTCATTGTCTTACTTACAAGGGCCAATTTATCATCACTACTTCCCTACTTGTTGCCTTTAAAATCCTTCCAAGTCTCTTCTTGGATACATTCATCCCAAAGTCTCTGCCAATCTGGGATTTTTTCCTGAGCACAGACTCCCTTGACAAATGGTTCCCAAGACTTGGGAAAACCATTCAATTCCACATTAACAAGGTCTACACCATCCAATTTCTCCCCTATAGCTGCAAGATGATCATGTAATCGAGTGATCCTCATGAAGCAGCTAGTAACATTGTTAGATCTAGAAATTTGTAGATATTCACATTTATTTCTTAAGACCATCTTCCTATTGATGTTATTGCTTTGAAATAATCCTACCAGTGCATCAAATATATCCTTGGATATCTTCTTCTCGGATAAGTGTGGAATTATATGATCCTTAATTGAATCCAAGATTACCCATTGGGATTTGATCTCATTCTTTTGGTGAATAGCCAAATCTTGCGGATCTGTCAGTGGAAGCACTACTTTGTCCACTATCTCCCAAAGGTCAAATTCCTTTAAAGCCAAAGTAACTCTTGCTTTCCAAGATATGAAGTTGGACGCTCCATCCAATTTGTCTTCAACTCTTAGACTTATTGTTGCCATCCCTTAGACCTAATAATCTACCCTAGAAATAACCTGTTGCTGAAACTGCCTTTGTATAATCCTATATGTGCACGTCACCACTCCAACCTGCATATGTACGTGCCTTTTCTTATTGAAACTTGTCTATGTATGCACCTTTGGATATTGCAACCCATGTATAACTCCATATACTTTAAACCCTAGTTCTACTTCGATATGACTATTTCGCTAAAATCCAACCCTTGATTTCTGACTATTGGTTATAGATGTATTGAGAACTAATTATAGATCTGATAAATATGTTGTTAATTGCCATGGATATGAAATCTAGCTTCCTTTTAGAGAGAGAGCTCTGATACCATGTTATCTAGTGATTTCCTTGCTGTAAATTAAATTAGCAGCTCACAAAACATAATGCACTTGATGGAATAATCGACTAAAATAAATAGCGGAAGTAATACTAGAAACCAAGTCTCATACAAAATACACAAAGATATTCTTCCCATCAACTAAGCTTATCATTCAAATAACTTCAAAGCTTACAAGGACTCCCTTACTAGGGAAATGGCCCACTGAGAAATACACAAAACTTTAGACAACACTTGCAAACCTTGGAAACTTCTCGTCTACTGTACAAACCCAAACTTTCACATTTTTTGATATGTACGCACCTTTCCTTAAGAAAACCTGTGTATACATGTCTGTCTCCACTAAAACCCACGTACATATGCATAAAGAACATACAACAAACTTTGTACAGGGTGACCCTGCTATTACAACTCCAATCTATTGGAACTCCTTGTGGTTTCCCTTGTTGTCTCTTCTCCATGACCTGTATTGATTTCTAGATGAAAGTCCTTCTCCACCGATCGAAGATCTCCTTGAGAAAAATTCCTTCTCTTCTCTCTATGTCAAACAACCAACCTCCTCCTTTTACCCTAGCCTTTCTTTTATAATCTTGAGTTATGACCTAACCCTAATCTTCAAAGTGATTGATGACTAAGATTAATTCTCATCTCACTTGAGATAAATGGCTAATATTTAATTCACTAATGCTAATAGTTTTGGCATTTCATTAAATGAACTAAACTAATTAATAAAAACACTTTACTTCAATAATTCCTTTTATTAAATCAAAATATCAAGGTAGAAGGCTTTGGACGACTTCCTCATGTCTAAACACTTAGACTTGTGCAGAAGTACCTATCCAATGCTACAAACATCAACAAAAGAACATCCCAATGTGTATAAAATAGTGACCATACCTTTAATGGTAGATTTCTAGAAGTTTTTCAATCAAATACAAGTTCAAAACCATGCGATTCCTTGGAATTTAGGAGCATGCTTAATCCAATCATTATAATTTTGTTAGATATATCGACTAGTTATATAATTAAACCATGAGATCTATTGACTTGTAAAACATCTTAAGTCAAATAAACTCTTAAAAAATGAAACACTTAAATCTTTTGACTTATTAAAACATCGATTCGGTTCATTAGGGTTTAAGTGCTAGATGTATTGTATTATGTAAATGAAAATAACAAGATCCAAGCATAAAAATATCTCAAATATGTATTAATGTCAACCAAATTACCTAAATAGAAAATCAATGCAATATTTATCAGTGAAACAACATGATTTGCAAATGAAACTAAGTTCAATTAACTAGATATGGGAATTAGTATTCTAACGAAGTTAGAAGAAGGAGCAATCCAGATATAACAAATTGACCCTTTAAAACCATAAATTGTAAAAATAACTAAGGAAAAGAAATTAAATCAAATATAGTAGACCAATGCCTACTCCACTTGAGATATGGGGAACATTAGATCTAACCTTGAGTGTAGTTCATATGTCTAAAATCTCGAATTCATAGGCACCAAGAAGGATTTCTTTGTGAGCATTGAATAAGACAATTGAAACCCTCATGTATGGTTGGGGGGTTGGTTCTAAGAGAATCCAACCCAAGTACTACAAGGTGAACTCTAGATTTAACCTATTGTAAGAAGGTAGAACCTTAGGATGTCCAAACTCAATGCAAAGGAACAAAATATAAGTGATCACAAGGAACTAGGAAAGTTGAAATATACCTTAGTTTCCTCCTCAATGAATCGTGGTGCTATTCTATGACCTTGTAGTAGCTCATTCCTCTAGCATACCAACAAAATAACAACTATCTTCTACTATTCCCTTGAACCCATAATCAAGAATAGATAAGATTCACAATAGAAGAAAAACTAAACCAGTCTCTTTCAATTATTCTTCAACAAATATAAATGAGGAGGAGCCCTCCCGATATAGATAAGGCACCTCATGAAACCATGGGTGAAAATCATGTCCAAATAAAAAACCATGAGTTAATACAATGTGCTAAGGTAAAATCTTGGGAAAATGCAATGAGTGCCCTCGAAAATATCAACAAAAACCTCATGATCAAGAGTGCCCTCCATAAAATTCTCAATCATAAAGGAAAGGTCACACACATGGTATATAAAATCTCATGAACGAGTGAACCCTCCCCAAAATGTGATAACCATTGAGGAAAATATATGAATGATCTTACTCAAGAATTTTAAGACTTTACTTGGATAAAGAAAAGTAGATGGGAATATCACCCTATGTTTATAGCCAACAAAAATAACATCCTAACTCACAAGTATTAATTACAAGTGCTTAGGCTAGTCTTTTATCAACAAAATGCTTGCTGGAAATTTACTTTTTATGTAATTTTATGAATATAACAGTTGCTGAAATAAATGTAAGAACAGAAGTAAAGACACCAATATGATAATCAAGACAATTGAGACATAAAGAAATCCTTTATTTCATTCCAATTCACCAAAGAGTCATTTTCTTTACAAAATCTCATACAAAAATCTTGGACCAAAGTCAAACTTAGACATCCCCGATGGAACATACAAAAGGACCTCCGACAAAAAACCAAAAATGAACTCTAAAAGCTGGATCAACTTACCACAGATTGCTGCCCACTCGACTCTGCACAATAGCCTTTATCAGTCATGAAAATTAATTCATAAACAGACAAGTCTACACAGACTATCAAAGATAGATCAACACCTCTGAAAAACAAGTGTCTGAATGATTTGATTCAACCCTGAATATTGTTGTCTACAATAAGACCCCGCGATCACAAAAGAGAATTAGGCTATGATGAATATATGAATGAATGAAAACTGAACTTTCTCAACATAARCTCAAAGAGAAAACCTTAGCATGCTTCTGCTTCTATCCCCCCTTTGTTCCTCCCTTTCCTTTTKCTTTTAACAAGTTATAATTGGTTGAAGTAGTTACACCAACTCATTAGTTAAGTTAACTAAAAAACTCAACTAACTTTAGTTAGGGGGAAAAGTAATAATTATAATAAGGGTCATAAATAAATAATAACTAGTAGGTGGGACCCCTTGTGATTCCTTTTAGTTCATGACAATCATAACAATCATAACATAACCATTAGTTAAGCAAACACACCTCCTTGTGTCTCCCATCAACATATTTACTTTTGGCAATTTTAGCTCATGAAATTTGAAATTGTTTCAAAAAGTAATACTCATATATCCAAAATAAAACATGCTGTCCAAAGATCCATGAAGTCAACTGTCATAAAACAATAGATAACATAAAACTCAAAAACCATATTTCCCAGTCTGTGATGCAACCCTTCCTTGGTTGCTGCTGTCACCTCTTGATTTTCCTGAGTTTGACTTTGGCTGTGTAGAGCCTTTAGGCTTAATATCACTAATCACGTGGGAACAATCGTCCCTCAATTGCATCCGGAAAGACACAGATTTGTTGGAGCCATTAGAGGGTGAGGAAGGGGCAACAACGACTTTTCCTTTATCAAGTGCATAGTGGGATTCAATTTTTAATCTCTTGCTAACATGGGAGGATTGCACTGGCGAGTGGTTAGGGGCATCTTGGGCAATGTGGTTCAAAGGTGGAGGAGCAGGCAAGGACAAGTTGGGCCAGCCACGATGTTGGGAGACTGCCGGGTGGACAATCTCCTACCATCCATCATTTTTAGGGACCTCTGATTGTAAGGAGACATGATGAGGTACATGGATACCGAGGGATTGCAGGGCTTGGAAAGGAGGCCTTTCAGGCGTGGGTTGGACTATTCCCTGCCCAATCTAGTTAAAAAATCTAGCATGAAACAATCGGCCAAGATCTTCCAAATCAACATCAAAATGTATGGAGAACCTGGGCCTTCTTGGGCCTCGGTTCCAGTTACCTCTGCCTTTGTTTCCTCGGCCATGGCTTCCTCGGCTGAAAAAAACTCATCTTGCATGCATGATCGATTAGAAAATAGTCTTTTAAATAACCTTACATGACAACTCTTAAAAATATGAAATATATTTGGCTCAGAATATATCAGACTCATGCAATCCAATCCATACAAATTGTTTACTGTTAATCAATGAGCAGGGGAGTGAAAAAGGGTCCTGGGACATGTAAGGGGTTTGTATTGAGAGAAAATATGATATAATGAAAGGGGACAAGACATGGTCACTGCTCAATGACAACAATAATCAATTGTCAAACAACCAATAAAACCTCACTGTTATTCACACAAGACACTGCCACTTGCATCCAATTTAACACAGAAATTCCCTTGACTGTAATCAATCTCAGAACATGGGGTGAAAAAAAATGAAATGGGAAGGTGATAGGATTTGTAATTAGCGGAAAATGAGATAATGGGAGGGGAAGATAACACTTATTGCTCATGAGATTAATCAAGTGATCCATAAAACATTCTACAGTAAGACTAGATGCACCAACCAACAATCATCATGACCGAATAATAATTCATGTGTATTTAACTAGTTCACGATCCAAAATATCCAACAAAGTGCCATCATAGAACAATAAGTATTCCACATAATTTGTAAGAGGTTTTGTTCCTTTTTTTTAACACACTATGCATCTTATAACAATTTACGAACAATACCCTTCCAATCTGTAACTATCAAAATCAACCACTGCCCATGCATTTCATCAATCCACAACTATACTCAAAGTCAAATGAAGTCACTATTACTGCAGTAGAAACCATCAAAACGCAATGATATTGGTTAACATATATATGCAGTAACCAAAATAATCAAGACCAAATGCCACGCCTGAAATGACAATACAACCAACAACCATCATTTAGACAGAAGCTATGCACAGAGTAAATTGCCCAGGCAATGCAGTTCTGCCACTGTAAAAGAAAAACAATTCAACGTGACTTAAAAAATGGGCCACCTATCCAACACGTCTGACATGCCTATTTTAACAGTTGGTTGATTACAATAAATAACAAGTTTAAACTTTTGTGGGTGTCTCTGAGTGTGAAAACTAAGCTATCCATACTACACATAGTGTGCAGCTAACAAAACTCACGGTGCAACATTTCCATTTAACACAATCAAACACACAGTCACGATAATAACTCAACATATCGCGTTGAGATACGATTTAATCACACTGTGGTCAACCATGCTGTGCACATTCAGTGATCCGGGGCAGGATCTTTTATGATTATGGTTGAGTTTTAAACTTGCATGAATTCATTAACCATTGAGAATTTTAATGATAGAATGAGGAAAGAAGAGGATTATATCAGTCAAATAAACATATGCAGATCTGAAAACAGTAAAGAACAG
>ML789316.1:273221-308496 GCA_009831015.1 Picea engelmannii
GATTTTGAACTTGAACTTGAAGAAGAAGGAGAAGAAGGAGGTGTTGATGGAGGTGAAGGAGGAATGTGAGGATGGTCCTCTTCCTCTTCACTTTTGCCTTTAGAAGTATTACCCAAAACCGGTCGCTTCCGTTCCAAATAATAACACTCCCGCGCCTACAGTGGTTAGCTCCCGGTTCTTACGTACACATAGGCCCACGGCCAAACGGTCGAATCTTTTACCATAACCCCCGCGCATAATTTATGGAACGGTCCCGGGTCATGTGGAACCGCCCGAGGACCGAGGGCCAAGCCCTATCCGTAACAATCCCGCTAATGGCACCGCGCTCCCGGTCTCCAGTGGCTTGGTCACATAACAGTATCGAGGGTTGGGGCTAAGCCCCAGCCCTTTCCTCCCCCGGCTCGAACCAATATACAAAATAAATATATTTTTTCCCATTTGATATAACAAGTCCGACCGCCGGTGACCCGGCTAGCCGGATCCCGTTAAGTCGTTCACTTGCCGGCGGTCCAGTGTTCAAACCCCGGCCATGCCATACCACAATTTTGAACTGAACCGACGAGCCAATAATGGGGTGCCACGTGGCAGCCTAGGATTGGGCCATGTGGCACCCTTACCCACCAATGCGAGTATGCCACATGTCGGCCTGTGATTGGCCCACGTGTGCCGCCACATCGGATGCCGTACGCCATATGTCACTCTGCCATGCTGCCACGTGTCGCTCTGCCGTACTGCCACGTGTCGCTCTGTCGTACTGCCACCTGTCCTGCCACGTGTCTGCTCCGTCAGCGTGCCACGTCAGCTGCTGACGTCATCGTGCCACGTGTCACCCTGTGAGTGGTGACACGTGTCACTTTTTTTATTGGTCCAACTGTGCACCGAAAAGGCCAAATCCACCTGACACGTGTCGCGTCCTGGTGATGCCACGTGTCCTCCGTACGGACCTGCCATGTGTCGTCTCCTGATGCTTCCATGTCACTGTACGGACGTCGCCACGTCAGCTATACGGACTGACACGTGTCTGTACGGACTGTACGGATAGGTACAGTCAGCATCCAAAATTTGCCTGTTTGGCTCGGCGGACAGAATGCGATATCTTCCTCATACGAACTCCGTTTGCGATAAAAATTATACCACCGGAATCAGGAAGACGAGACGGACGTCATGGTGTTGGTTTCGTCGGATTCCGAGCACTTTCATTTTTGAGCATTTTCCAAGCCCTATCTGGCTTCTGGATCTGTTTTCAGATAATTCAGGCCTATTCAACCAACAACACAAGGCTACAGTGGGTATCCTTTCCACAGTCATCCAATTTAGTAGTCATTCAGCCCAAAAGAGAACCTTAGTTACCATGACCATTATCTATTTGCAACCACCCAACGCGACCTGAGCAACGTTAAACATTTTCACCGATGATGGCTTAGCATTCAAAAATCATTAGTGAAAAAACCAATGATCATGTATCTTCCAAACAATTTGCCACTGTTGAAGAAAATCAATCAACCAAACAAGCTGTGGTAGCTATGCATACCCACACATCCAATTGAATTGGGGCAGGGCCCCTTTCTAGTAACAATACTGAGGTATTAACATAAGGACAGTGACTGTTAGTTTTGAAGGTGAAATTCTCAATGAAGGGTTTATTCTCATCATCACAGGTGCAATAACTAAATTATAAAACAGCAGGACTGCCATACGACCAATCTGGGCAAATTGTATTCACCAGTACTCGACCATACATTCAACCCACGATAACTTGTAGCAACTTGACAGGCACGACAATATCCTCTACAAAATCAAGTCTGGAGGGTTAATTTCTACTCTGTAGCCGACACTAGGGAACGGAGCCAACTCCTCACAATGGTGGAACTTTCGAGGCCAAGGGTGTGCACACAGAGAGAACATGAGTCATTTGTGGATAGGTAACAATCCATGGCGGGGAAAAAAGAAAGGCGAGGCTCTTATTTAGCTGGGAAATTTAATTAATGCACACATGTTATAACCCTCATGTTCTTTGTCCAACTACCACAGTACTGAGGTGGAGACAGGGCCAAGTTAAGAACAAAACACTCATTTCGTGACCCTTAGCGGTGGAACAACCAATGCCGAGTTGAAACACAACATAATGATGCATAAGACCTTCGACCATTAAACCCAGGAAAGCCAGAGACTAGGTACAGTAACAATGAATGAAGATAGTTTCCACCCATGACTTAAACAAAAACCCTCCAATTGAACCAATAGTAGTAACAGAGAGCCATCACCAGGAAGACCGATAACCTCTACAAACTCAAAAATATTACAGGAAGGCCCATCCATCTTCCATTCAAACACAAAAAATTCACACAGTTGCATGCTTAGGATAAACACAAACCCATACACTTGAGCCAATAATCATTTCATAACCAGAGCGAATTCAAGAATGGCCAAAAAAAAGGACATACTTGTTAATCGAATTCGCTAAAACGAGAGTCGACCGAGCGATTCCTCCCTGCTAAAATTTCGGAGCTCAAACCAACAACAAGAATGAACAATAGCCCGATTAGGGTGGCGACCATCGAAGGAGTAAAGGTGATGTGCAGTAAATGCACGTCGCCTCCACCCACATTACATTAACTCATCAGTACATGCCAACAAGCCCTTCATTAAAACCATTAATTTAAAATCTGCGTTGGAATCTACATCAATTTCTTGCGAATTGCACCATCCACATCATATATCCAATTTCTAACTGGCCCATATTATATGTCAACTATACGATCCAAGAAATCATGTATAGAATTATCACCAATAACACGATCAAACTGTACCATAGCCTAATCACCATGCATAAAGATCATATAACTCAATTAAAAACGCCTGACCATTAACTTCCATTCCCTTCTCAAAAGCGCCTCCCATATTCATATTCCCAATATAACTCAATTAAATCGTATACTATCATATTGCTATCTAGATTTAACCATAATCATTTAGTCTTTTATGCATGTAGTATAGTAAAACTGCAGAATTGGATCCTTTACTTTTGCATTTGTTGTAGTATTGTGTCTTTCTCAAAACCCGCCCTTCATGTATTTTTACTAACATGTTTGTTGTGCAGGCGTGATCATAACATATATCAATGATATATAGGCTGTAAAACATAAAGAATCAATATTTCCAAGGCTCAACTCATACCAACAAGTACAATATCTCGTCAACCATGTAAACCGTGTCGCACATCATCATAATATCAAAGATAACAGTTCTGATCTTCAATAGTTCAAGGGGGTCCCACCTACTAGTATTATTTAGTTTTTATAATAATAGGCTTTAGCAATACCTTTGCGGGCGAAACTTCGTTGACGTTTTCAATCGTCAACACTAACCACCTCCATAAATCATGTGCATGGTCAATATGATGCCTAGAAATAAGTTCTCCCCCTAATAAACTCCATGAAGCAAGGTATGATGAATCTCAACATGAAGTGGCCTCAAAGAGGGGTGACGTCATGTAGCATGTGTGGTCACATAAGGTGAGGTGCTCTAGAAACAAGTGGTACATGTGGCATCATAAACAAGGCATTCCATCAATAAGTGTATAAATGGAGTCATAACCAAATCATACCAGCTCATAACAACATGTAATTGCCTCATAACTAACCCCAACAACCTCAACAACCACACATTTGTGGTCATCAAGGCATAACTAGCCACATGTGTGGGAATATATATCCAACAAAGCAAGTGCACCCTCCAAGAATGGTCCATGTGGTACATGATGATGTGGAGTCCCTGTTATCATCCAATGCACCATCACAAGTCCCATTGCAGTGACACATATCCCAATGAAGTACATGGATCCTAATGTATATAGATATGATTGTATACATGTACATAGACCCCAAGTCAACAACACAGATCCCAATGTAGTGTCATGGATCCCAAGGTGAGTACAAAAATCTCAAGGGATGGTACATGGATCCCAATGTATATATGCCACGTCCCTCGATGCATGTACACAGATCCCAATGCAAGGTGCCCACTTACATTGGTGGGTCTAACCCATTTACAAGTCATTAGGTGATGCACACGTAGTGATTTCTTCTAGCAACAACACAACATAAGTTAATTTTAATATTTGCCCGATTTTTACCATGGGAGTACAACCCTAACCCTTATTACATGTGACAAATCCTAAGGCAAGAGGTATTTCCTAGATCACTAAGTTAGATGTAGGTGATATGATGAATAACTTATGGAAGGGGAAAGGGAAACTAATCTGGATTGTAAATAGAATAGAATGAAAGGCATGAATATGAATGGAAACACACACACACATAGAAATATAGTAGAGAGCACAATAATAAAGTGAAACCCAAGTTCTATTAACGAATGAAATAGGAAAATACTATAAAATGCGAAGCAATACAAGCTAGCTAGAATGGTGGGACCTTATCTTTGAAGAGAGAGATGTCGGCTATGCTCATTCACAAGCTACCATTGCAAGAGTGAAAATGTCATTTTTAACATAATGTACCAAAACCTAAGAGGTAATAATCCTAACAATCCAAAACCCCATCTCTAGGAGACAAAGCGCTAAAAAGGATTTCGGGCCTGAGGTAGCTAGTTGATATGTCAACTTCCTAGGAGTGCAAATTTTGCATACAATATATTTTTGGGGTGCATAATAGCTTGTTGGAAAGATATAATTGAGAAGCACAATTGTTGGCAATCCTAGAAAGGCCATGCTCAACCAGGCCCCTCAATGGCCAAAAAACATAATTTAAGGCCTTAAAACGACCCCGAAAGCTTATGACCTAAATAATTGTAGATAAAAAAACTACGAAGATGGAGAACCATGTTGAGTCAGTGGAAGAGATGGGTGGCCATCAATGTTCACCTGGATTAGTCCTCCTCCCTTAGGAAGCAAAGGTCCCAATTGCATCAACTTCCCTCATTGGGGAAACTTTTGTTGAATCTCACTCCTCCTGAGCCACTTGCCTTGGTGAAGAAGTTTTCCTGCTTTGACAACCCGAAAGAGTTTTATGTTTTGCTGGAAGGTTCCCTTCCTCTTGGTGTCCATGATATAATCCATTGTAGCCTTCTCAATGTTGTTAAGATTGAGTTTTGGAGGGACCAATTTCTAATCCACATTCGAAGTGTCCAATAGGGGTGGAAAATATGGTTGAAACAACTCCATATTAAATATTGGGTGCAAGCCAAGGAAAAGGGGAATAATTAATTCAAAATAATTCTCACCCACAACCTTTGTGATGGTGTAAGGCCCATATCAAAGTGGTGTGAGCTTCCTATGGGGGCCCGTGAGGTGATCTTTCTGCAAATGTAACCATACCTTATCACCAACCTGAAACTTTTGTGGAACCCAATGCTAGTCATGTCGTTGCTTATACTTTGAGTTGGGTTTATGGAGGATATCATGAACCTATTGTTGGATGTGTTGTATTCATTCAACAAATTTGGCTGCTCTATCTGCCTCAGTCTAAGCATGGGAGGACTATTCTTATGAAGATGCAATAGGTAGAGCTACATCAATGTGGGCCAATAGAGTTGTGGAGGGATCTATTGTAGCTATGTTGAACATATGGAAGGATCTCATCCCATGTACACAAATGCTTGGAGTTCTACATGTGTAGGACATGTACAATCATCCTATTGACAACTTCTATTTGGCCATCTATTTTGGGGTGGAAGGAAATCAATTTGGTCAGTTTGGTGTCCATTAGATACCATAGACTAGACTAGAAGGTATCGAGGAACTGTTGGCCCTCGACCAAGTTTTGAGGAAAACTTGGTCAAATTTGGCCCACTTTTGGACTTTGACACATTGTTCGAAGAAGGAGTGCCCAGGTGAAGCTGAGATAGTGGATCGCACTGATTTTGAGGGTTAAGTGGACCCAGTAAAAGGTCCTTTAGGGTTTTTGTAACGAGTTTTAGGGGATGTCTGCCTATGGGATTTTTCCATGTTTAGGCCTTATTGTAAGGGTTTGTAAGATATAAATAAAGAAGACTGTATTGTAAAAGTAGCAAACAAGCAAGCGAAGTGAATCTAGTTCTGTGTGAACAGAGTTGCTTTGTGCAAAGGAATGTATGTATGTGGTTATGATCTTGTAGAGGGTGAAAGTGCTATGATATAGGGTTTTGGTTATGTGCATTTCACCTAGCTTGGGAAGGAGGATCTGGTGCTCAGTGCACAGATCTCCCGTCTGGTGCAAAGTTCGACTCTATGGCTTAGTGCACATGAGTGAATGAATGTAAGATTCAAGCACATAATAAAAGAGGTGAAGTGGTTGGTGGACGTAGCCCCACACTGGGGTGAACCACGTATATCTGGTGTCTCATGGTTTGCTTTGTGCAATGTTATCTATGTTATGTTTTTCTTAGTGCTTAGATTAGATGTGTAATGAATATGTATGTGTTGCTTAAATGCATGGCTTATGTTAAAATGCTAGATCTGATCGACAGTGCCAAGTGCTAAGTGTTTAAGGTGCATAATATTTTGTTATTACTACGCTAGATCTATCTTAGATTATGTTCTGCGATGTTAATAAGGTGAATAAACTAATGCATGTCACTTCCTAAGTGTTAACATAACCCCAATTCTGTCCTAGTTTGAAGGCTAGGTCACAATTGAAAGAAAGAGTTGATTTGAGTAAATTTAATGGAAATGAAGAAAAATATGTTATTCCTATGCATAGAAAGAGTTTTTGGACTAATAAGTGGATGAAGGAACCTAGAAAGAATTTTTTCAGATTGTAGTTCTAGCACTATGATCCTAAGGGAAGTGCGCAGTACATAAAAGGTGGGGGAATATTTAAAAGAAAAAGAGGAATGACATTGTGTTATAATTGTAGAAGGCCGAGACATCTTGCTAAGGATTGTCCTGAGGTAGGCCCTATTTGTCTTTGTTGTAAGGTTATTGGTCATAAGGTTGAGGATGGTCCAAGGATTATTGATAAAGTTGAAAGGATGAACATGAGACAAGAAAACTATGAAGAAAGTCAAGAGACGAAGGGCATATTAGAAAGTCATAAAGAGAAAGAATCAGAGGAAGTTCAGACTACGTTATTACAGTTGAAGGAAACAATGGATGTTCATAAAGATGTCAGTTTACCAGAGATCCTGAAAGAAAAACAATGCATAAGTGCAAGAATAGAAGACTTCCACATAGACTGTGTCTTAGATGAAGAAACACAAGTGAATATTATGACAGAAGAAACTTGGGGAATTTTGGGAAAGCCTACTGTGGTACCTTTGTTGGGAAGGATAGGCTTGTTTAAGGGAAAGATAATAACCCTATGTGGAAGATTTACTAATGCACCTATTATTGTTCATGGAACATCGACTGAAGAGGAATTTGAAGTCATTAAGTTTGTTGGGGACAACGCCCCTTTCCCACTTTTGTTAGGTAAGACTTGGATTGAGAAGGATCAGATTAGAAGGAAAGAAGAGGAAGAAGCTACAAAAAAGAAAAAGCAAGAACTAAGGGATTTCATAGCTAGAAAAATAGACCGACTAATAGAAGAACGAGAGGATAAGTCGAAGCAACAAAACAGAAGGAACATAAAGCAAGAGAATTAGCTATCAAGGTTGAAATAATGTGTTGGCCCTTGACCAAGTTTTGGGAACACTTGGTCATATTTGACCATTTTTGGGACTTCGACATCCTATCGAAGATGGAGCGCCAGACGAAGTAGAGATTGCAGAATCTCAACCCACTTTTGGGTCCTTTTTAGGGTTTTGGGAATATGTAATGGGTAAGGGATGTCGGCCCATGGGTTTACCCATGCTTAGGACCATTTTGTATGTATAAATAGACATCTAAGCATCTAATAGAAGGGAAATGGTATTGTATCTATGTGATGTATGCTAAGTGCAAGTAAGATCTGTAAGAGCTTAGTGCCTATATGAGACTTGCAGAAGCTGAGTGCAAGTTACTGTAAGAAGTTGTAGAGGGCTTTTTTCTATAACACAAGGAAGAAGGATCTAGCGGCCTACGCAGATCTTCTGTCCCGTGTGCAATAGGGTTTGGTGGCTCTGTGCTTGTAACCGATTGGCCGACGATAATAAAGAAGAAGAGTTGGTGGACGTAGCCCCAGGGTGGGGGTGAACCACGTAAATCTGTGTGTCATGCTTTGTGCCTTGACTTGATGTGCTTATCTCTGCTTTTGCTAAGTGCTTAGATATACTTAGATAGATCTATTTATGCTTTGTGCTTATTAGATGTGTATGAATAGTAGATCTAATATGTATGAAGATGCTTAGTGCTGATCTACTGGATTTGATTTGTTTTATTGTTGCTAAGTACTAAGATACCTTAGATCTAAGTGAAAGCTGTGATGCTCTGTGCTATCTGTGAAGTATAATAAGGGTTGAATATTGGCTAATGATCGATGCTAAGTGCTCTGTAAGCGATATAATCACAGATCTGTGTCCTAGTTAAGGTTGCAGACACTTGAGTCCTGCAACCACCCTCGCCTCTACCTCGGGTGAGACTTAATCTGCTTCGCAGGTGTTGCCGAAAGGGCCGATAGTTAGGGTTTTTTTGGTGCGCTCTTGTAGCATTGAACCCTGGGTTTTCCCTTGTGCCAACAAATGATTCCGTTGACAAGATCTGAAACTGTGATTGCTGGGAACTAAGGGAAAAAAAGCTTTGTGCGAAGATTCAATTGGAAACTATGGAAGCTCTGTGCGTAGATCCGTTTCCCTAGTGCACATCTTTTTACTCGACCTGTGAAGCTTTGTGCCAAGAAAGGAAGGACAGATCTGAAGAAAAGAAGCAAGATCTGAACGCTTTGTGCTCTAAGAAAGGTAAAAGTGGAAGTTTCTGAAGAAAAGAGGTCAGATATGCAGAAAAGAGGTAAGATATGTAAGCTTAGTACTCTAATAAAGGTAAGAATAGTTAAAAGTTTTTATATCTGGAAGCTTTGTGTTATGTAGAAATAAGATAAGTGGAAATTTTTGTTTCTAGAACATGGATCTAGGTGTGTTTGATAGATTCTGTCCTAGCTTGAAAACTAGGGCTCTGATAGATGAAAGAAATTTTGATTTGAATAGATCTGATAAGCATAATGATAGATATGTTATACTTATGCATAGAAAGAATGTTTGGACTAATAAATGGATGTAGGATCCTAGAAATAATTTTTTGCAGACTAGCTACCATGATCCTGGTGCACAGTACAGAAGAAGTTGGGGAACATTTAAACGAAAGAGAGGATTAACCCTCTGTTATAGTTGCAGAAGACCGAGACATCTTGCTAAAGAATGCCCTGGTGGAAGATCTAGTTGCCTATGTTGCAAAGATCTAGACCATGAGGTATTGGATTGCCCTAGAATGATTGCTAAGCTGGAAGAAATAAATCTGAATAAGGAAAACCCTAAGGCAGATCCAGAAGAGGCAGAACCCCAACAAGAATTAGAGAAGGTATTACTACAGATGAAAGACACCTTGAATGATCACCGACATATTAGATTATCAGAGATCGTTAAAGAAAAATAATGCATTGAAGCAAGAATAGGAGACTTCGACATTGACTCTGTCCTTGATGAAGAGACACAAGTGAACATTATGCCAGAAAGAACTTGGGAAGCTATAGGGAAGCCTGCTATGATCCCTTCATTAAGAGGAATAGGGTTATTCAAAGGGAAACTGGTAAACCTATGTGGAAAGCTCGCTCAGATACCTTTGACAATCAATGGAACTTCGACAAAGGAAGACTTTGATATTATTAAATTCATTGAAGATAACACCCCATTTACCATGTTACTAGGAAAACCTTGGATTGAAAGAGATCAAGTCAGGAAGAAGGAAGAAGAAGAGGTTTTAGAACAACAGAGACAAGAGTTAAAATATTTCATGACCAGAAGGATTGCGCAGTTGATTGAAGAACAGGAGAAAAAATTGAAGCTATTTGACACTAGAAGCCCAGATGTCAAAACTGCAAGAGCATTAGAGGTCTCACAGAAGATTGAAGTATCTGTCTCAGACATAGAAGAAGTATTACACCTGAAACCTAGGAAAGAATCTTAGCAACGTGAAGTGCCTATGCCCAAGGAAAATAAGAATTAGACTGGGAAGAGAATCACCGAGATGAAGCTCACGGGGAAGAAGGATAGAAAGCTAAGTAAGAAGAAGGTTAAGATTGAAAAGTTACAACAGGTTCCAGAGGGTACCTCACAGAAAGAAACTTTGTAGAATTGGAGCTTCGCCGAGATATCAGAACAACGACATAGGCCACTTCGCCGTGGCAAAGCAATATAGCCATTAGAGGCCGATATATCCGTTCGACTTCCACTCCGAACGGATTGAAAAACATTGATGGACCATCACCAGACTATTGGACTACGCCATAATAGACAGAACACAAATTAATGAGGCTCATACCCATTGCAAAGCAAATCACTGCCAAGATCGCCTATATATCTCGTTGCGCCATGCCCGAAGAACACTTTTTCCAACTAAGAATTTGAAGCCCACAGACTAGCAAGTGTATACAATGATCATCGTGCCCTTGTTTTTCATTCCCGTGCAGTATCTAAGATCATTGTGACCCCGATATTAACCCCGAGCGTGTATGTCCGAAGAGCTTAGCGCACTTGAAGAATCTGCAAAGGAAGTACTCGCTGATCTCAGGATCAAGAAAATCATGTCAGAAAGAAGGATGTCTGTAGGTGTGAAAGCATCATCAACAGGAGGAGTCCAAGCTTCTCCATCGACTACTCATGGAGCAGGAACTTACAGAATCATGACAGAGACAAGAACGAAGCATAGAGATGATATCACAAATGCCAAGATGATTCTGAGCATTCTACCTGTCTACCTACCCCCTCTAAGCGATGCCATCAATCGGGACAGTGTGCCCCGTGACTTTGACTATGCTTTGGTCATGGTGTACCTCTCGAAAGGGATACACCCAGTTCGCGCCAACCAGGATAAGCTCACAGCATTGAAGTTCAATGACTTCAACCTTGGTGATAGGAAGGCTTACAACATGCCCGCCCCAAACATTGGAGTCGCAGCTCCAAGAAGCAAAGTAGCACGTAGATAAGTTACAGGCACAGCTGAAGGCCTTGTCACTAGTTGAAAGAATGAAGAGGTTTGCAGAGCAATGCACTGCCCAGCAATAGATCCACATGATTCAAAGTAAAGTGATGGAAGTCTCTCAACGAATTCAACCAGTGTAAGATAAGGCATGCCAAATATTCATCGAAGTTGAAAACTAGGGAGTAGAACTTGAACAGGTTGTGAGTGCAACAAAACAACGCCTAGAAGGACCAGTCAATGACGCACTCACCCAGGAGTTCACTGAGCAAGAGGCAATAGAATTGTAGCAGTTCGAAGCAGCTCAAGCCAAGATCGAGGTGTTCGAGGCAGAATTTCTCAACCAGAGTGACTCGAGACGAGTCACAGGTGAGTGTTGGGAGCCTGCTGGCCCTTGACCAAGTTTTGGGAACACTTGGTCATATTTGACCGTTTTTGGGGATTCGACAGCCTGCCGAAGATGGAGCACTAGATGAAGCGGAGATTGTAGAATCTCAGCCCACTTTTGGGTCCCTTTTAGGGTTTTGGGAATATGTAATGGGTAAGGGATGTCGACTCATGGGTTTACCCATGCTTAGGCCCATTTTGTATGTATAAATAGACATCTAAGCATCTAGTAGAAGGGAAATGGTATTGTATCTATGTGATGTATGCTAAGTGAAAGTAAGATCTGTAAGAGCTTAGTGCCTATATGAGACTTGCAGAAGCTGATTGCAAGTAACTGTAAAAAGTTGTAGAGGGATTTGTGCTATAACACAAGGAAGAAGGATCTAGCGGGTTGCACAGATCTTCTGTCTTGTGCGCAGTAGGGTTTGGTGGCTTTGTGCTTGTAACCGATTGGATGAAGATAACAAAGAAGAAGATTTGGTGGACATAGCCCTAGGGTGGGGGTGAACCACGTAAACCTGTGTGTTATGCTTTGTGCCTTGACTTGATTTGCTTATCTCTGCTTTTGCTAAGTGCTTAGATATACTTAGATAGATCTATTTATGCTTTGTGCTTATTAGATGTGTATGAATAGTAGATATGATATGTATGAAGATGATTAGTGCTGATCTACTAGATCTGATCTGTTTTACTGTTGCTAAGTACTAAGATGCCTTAGATCTAAGTGAATGCTATGATGCTCTGTGCTATCTACGAAGTATAATAAGGGTTGAATATTGACGAATGATCGATGCTAAGTGCTCTGTAAGCGATATAATCACATATCTGTGTCCCAGCTAAGGTTGCAGACACTTGAGTCCTGCAACGACCCCTGCCTCTACCTCAGGTGAGACTTCATCTACTTCACAGGTGTTTCTGAAAGGGCCGGTAGTTAGGGTTTTGTTGGTGCGCTCTTGTAGCGTTGAACCCTAGGTCTGCCCCTGTGCCAATAGAATGAAAAAAGGTTTGAAGGACCTATCTATTCAAGAAATAAGTATGTCCATTCAGGAAGTCTTAAGAAAAGGGATATTAACTTCAAACCCTTTGAGGTCACCTCAACAGTGTGAAGCCACTGCGCTAGGGGAAGATACGAATAAAAATGGAAAGAGGATTCTAGAAACAGTTAGAGAGACTCAGATCGCAGGAAAGAAGGAAAGGAAGCCTAATAAAAAGAAAGCTAAGTTGGAAAATCTACAAGAAGCTATAGAGACCATATGGAAGACTTCGTAGATTGGGACCTCATAGAAGGCAGGTTCACAGAATTTGAACCTCGCTAGAACAATAGGACCGCACAAAATTGGTGTTAGGAACCAAATATCAATATAACATAAAAAAACCTCAGAATAAGTACTCAACGCCTTGAAAAAGAGAGAAATTCAGATAATAAGACTCTTTGAGGGGGAAACCTCCTTATGCTCACATAAATGTCCAAATACAAGATGATTCCAAATGAAAATGTCTCCTTGGTATATATAGGAGACTAGGAGGTATATTTACAACTAATGGACTAAAGTCGACATAAATAAAATAACATTACTAATGTAATATGCCCCAATTAAGGGGTAATGAGACACTATTTAGGGCTTAACATGCCCCTCCCCTTGAGACAAGTGTTGTCCACAATGCTTGAGTAACTCAGGATGCTTCTATATAAAAGACTCATCTTCCCAAGTGGAATATTCAGCCGGTAGGTTCCTCCATTTAATGAGATACTCTGAAATGGATCTATTCCTCAGCTGGCAAATTCTTGTGTCAATGATGGCTTCAAGCTCCAATATGATTTTTCCTTCCTCATCAAGTTCTGGAAATATAGTTTGAACTAGGATCTTGTCACCTATAATCTTCTTTAAGCATGGACCATGGAAAACTGGGTGTACTCGTGAAGATGCAGGCAACTCCATTTTGTATGCCATAGTACCAATCTTTTGCAACACCTTATAAGGGCCATAGTACTTGGGTGATAATTTATTATCCTTCTTGGCTTGCTTGAGGGACATCTGTTTGTATGGTTGTAGTCTTAAAAACACCCAATCCACTTCAAAACTTCTTTCACTACGATATTGATTTGCTTGTTGTTTCACACGATTCTGTGCCATGGTCAGGTTGTCCTTTAATATTTGGAAAACTTGTTGTTGATGCTTGATGTGATCTTCCACTACTTGAACCTTAGATTTTTATTTTAGAGAAGAAGTGATGGAAGGAGGGTGGTATCCATAGAGTGCCATAAATGGTGTCATTTTTGTTGCAGTACGAAAGGAAGTGTTATACCACCATTTTTCCAAGGGTAACCATTTGAACCATTGTGTTTGTTTATCAGAGACAAAGCAACGAAGGTAGCCTTCCAGACATTTTTTCACTATCTCGGTTTGTCCATCAAATTGAGGATGATAGGATGAGCTATGAGCTATGAGCTAATTGAGTACCCAAACAAGAAAATAATTCTGTCCAAAAAATGTCCAGTGAAGATGGGATCTCTGTCACTTACAATAATCTTTGGGCTACCATGTAGCTTTTGAACTGTCTCCATGAATGTAGTGGCAACTGTACTGGCTTTGAAGGGATGAGAGAGTGCACAAAAGTGTGTGTACTTGGTTAGTCTATCAACAATCACCATGATGACACTCTTTCCTTTAGACTTTGGTAACCCTGTGATGAAATCCATGGAAATCTCCTCCCAACGCTGACTTGGGATGGCTAATGGTTGTAAAAGACCTGGGGTCTTAATTTTTTCCACCTTATTTTGTTCGCAAACCAAACATTCTGCCACAAACCTTTGAACATCAGTTTTGAGGCCATCCCAAAAAAATTCCTTCTTGACCCTATGGTAGGTTTTCAAAAATCCAGAGTGCCCTCCTACTGGAGAGTTGTGCAATTCCAATAGTACCTTTTGTTTGAGTTGGGATTTCTTACATAAATATAAGCGATATTTGTACCATAGTGAATCATTTTTCCATGTAAATGTATCTGATGCACTGGAATCCTGCTGCAATCTTTGAATGAGAGTCCACACTTTTTCATCATTCTTCCATTCATCCCTTGCTTCTATTATCCAATCGGGTTGGATGATCGAGATAGCACAGAGAAAGGCCTCAACATCTTCATCCTTTCTTGAAAGTGCATCTGCCACAACATTTTGATTCCCTTTTTTTTATAGAATATTTCAAAATCATATCCCAATATCTTGGTTACCCATTTTTTCTTTTCTTCTAAAGATAGTCTTTGTTCCAAGAAGTATTTAAGACTATCATGATCTGTTTTGACCTTGAAGTGCCTACCTATTAGGTAAGGACGCCATTTTCCATCATTTCCTTCTCATAAATGGGTTTGTGTAAGTCCTTTCCCTTGAGTGGTCGACTTTCAAAAGCCAGGGGCCTTCCTTCTTGCATTAGGACATCACCAATTCCATTTCCCAAGGTATCACATTCCACAATAAAGGCTTTTGTGAAGTCTGAAGTGGTCAAGACAGGAGCTTTGCACATAACCTCTTTAAGTTGTTCAAAAGCTTTAGTTTCCTCTAGAGTCCATGAAAATGAATCCTTCTTATTTAGTGCCGTTAAAGGTGTTTCTATTCTTCCATAGTGTCGAACAAACTCGCAGTAGTAACCTATCAAACCCAAAAATCCTCTAATATTCTTCAATGTTTTGGGAATCGACCAGTTCATCATGGCCTTAATCTTGTTAGGGTCTACCTTTACACCTTCATGAGATACAATATGACCCAAATACTCTACCTCCTTCACTCCAAAGAAAAATTTGGATTGTTAGGCATATAGTTGTTGCTCCTTTAGTAGTTGTAGCACCTTGTCAACATGTCACACATGATCCTCCCAAGACTTGCTATAGATTAATATATCATCAAAAAATAATAACACGATTTTTCGAAGGAAGGGCTTGAAAATGGAATTCATCAACCCTTGGAATGTGGAAGGTGAATTTGTAAGGCCAAAAGGCATGACCAAAAATTCATAATGGCCTTCATGAGTTCGTAATGCTATTTTTGGGATATCTTCTTCCTTCATTCTAATATGATGATACCCTGAACGAAGATCCAAATTTGTGAAATATATTGCTCCATGTAGTTCATCTAACAATTCATCAATGACGAGAATGGGAAACCTATCTTTAATAGTGATCTTGTTGAGATCTCTATAATCTGGACACATATGCCATGAACCATATTTCTTGAATACCATTACCACCGGTGCAGAGTAAGAACTTTGGCTAGGTCTAATAATGCTAGCCTCTAACATTTCTTCAACCATGCGCTCAATTTCACTCTTCTAGTTATAAGGGTATCTGTATGGCCTGATGTTAGGAGGAACACTCCCAAGAATTAGGTAAATATCATGATCATGATTTCGAGTAGGTGGAAGACCTTTGGGAATATCTTCAAATACTTTGGAATGCTTATCAATGATCCCTTGGAGATCTAGAGGAATAGATGGCTTATATCTTTGAACATCTAGTGAGAATAGTTGTGCAATAACACCTTGATGCCCCTTTTTCAATAATTTTGTCATGCCATTAGAGCTTATCACCTTACCGGGTTTCCCTGTGATACCTCTTAACTCAATTTCTTTTCCTTCCAATGAAAATTTCATGAAAAGTTCTTGAAAATTAAAAGCTACCATTCCTAATGATTGTAACCATTGGATTCTTAGTACAACATCAGCACCACCCATGGGTATAGCAATCATTAGACTATTCATTACATATTCCCCCATAGTAAGATTGATCTTATTGCATTTTCCTGAGAAATTGATAGTTCCTCCATCTGCAATCATTACTTGAAACTTTGGCGCTGGATATACAAAGCAATTGAGAGATTTGGCTAATTTATAGTGAATGAAATTATGAGTACTGCTAGAATCAATTAGGAATATTACCTTTTTATTTTTGATATATCCTTTGATCTTGAGGGTTTGAGGAGTGCTAATTCCAGCTAATGCATTACACGATATCGTGGGAGTCAACTCTTTAGATGAAATTGCTTCTACGTTTTCATCTTGAGATGGTTCTTGTCCTTGTTCTTGTTCTTCTTCCTCTCCACAATCTATGTAGAATAATTTCTTCTCACCACACTTATGTCCCTTACTGTAATTGCTGTCACAATTAAAGCATACACCTTTTTCTTTTCTTTCCTCCAATTGTTGAGGTGTCAACCTTGTAGGTTGAGATGTTTTAGAAGAAGGAGAATTATTCTCTCTATAGATGTTAGGATTGGTCCTTCTAGTAGCCATAGACATATTTTTAATTTCAACATTTCTTGCCACCCTAAATGCATTCTCCAATGATTTGGGTTCCCAAAGGTGAACCTCATGTTGAATGTTATCCTTTAAAGTTCCTATGAATACATCAATCAAGTGCTCATTTGGAATGTTTGTTACCTTTATATTCAATCTTTGGAAGTTCTCAATGTGCTCTGTAACTGAAGCCTTTTGCTTGAGATTTCTCAATTGGCTAAAGAAGGTATTTCTCTTTGTATCCTCATAGTGTGCTATCATTTCTTCTGTGAAAATTGTCCAAGTGACGAGTGATTTGCGAGAACAAAGACATCGATACCATACAAATTAGTTGGGTTCTAAATATAAAGAAGCAATTCGTACATTTTGTGTATGTGGCACATTATGTAGATCAAAGAATTTCTCCATATGAAGTATCCATGTGATTGGGTCCTTGCCATCAAACTTCCTCATATCGATCTTAGGAACGTGGTTGGTCTTCAACCCAAAGTTGGAGTTTATCCTTTCTTGATTCACCTTCCTTGTGTCCTCATCATGAATTTCATGGGATACATTTTCACTTTCAGGTGTCCTCTCTATTAGGAAAATTTTCAATCCTTCCATGATTTCCCTTTTTAAACCATCCATCTTAGTATTTAATGCCTCCAACTTAGCTTCTGTTGAATCCATCATCTCTTGTAGTTCATCTTTTGTTACTATATTCTTTTGTAAATAATTTATGTCCCTGCGCATTTCTTCACCTTCATCAAGAGTCCAAGTAGGATTTTTTGGAGGCTTATTTTGTGTAGAAGTTCCCTTTTTTGGTGGCATGTTGGCCACGTATCACTTTAAACCCTTATTTTGAGGTGGTTCTGCTAGACAATCTTTCTTTTATTGTATCTCAAAATTTTTGGCCCTTCGTATGAAGTTTTATTTTTTGTAGGTATCTGATATTTCTTCTTTGTAATTCCACAGGTCTGATCAAAATTGGATGTGCCAAGTGGAATTTACGGTAACTTCCCCACAACTTGCTGATTTTTGGCCTTTTCCGGAGATCTCACTTGTATAGCATTCCCCACACAAAATAATTGATATAAAATTTTGAAACTCGTACCAAAACTACTACTGTCTGTCCACTATCCAATGCAACTAGTCTCACTCAATTTGGATACTCTAGGAAGAATTTATGATTGTTTTACCCGGAACACCTGCTTGAGACTAGTCAATAGGACTAGTCAGATACCCTATCTTCCACAGGGTGTATATACAAATGTAATATGACCCAGAAGCTGAAATTGTTACCAAAGATACCTTTCTAATTTTTGTGAATATACTCCAAATTTAAGGGTTTGAGACATTACAAAATTTTTTTTATAGCGAAAATTCTGCAATGACTCAATTCAGGATGATTCCAAAACCCTATCTTAGAAAGGTTGTATCTCCGAAAATATAAGGCCCCAAGAGCTGAAATTTTAACCCAACGTACCTTGATTCATATACTAAATATCCTCTATGCCGTTCCTTCTTAATCATTGTAGAAAAAAATTTGTAGTGAAAATTCCAAGGTGTCTTAGATGTAGCAGCAAAACCCCAAGACCTTGAGCTCTGATACCATATGTTAGGAACCAAATATCAATATAGCATAGAAAAACCTTAGAATAAGTACTCAACGCCTTGAAAAAAAGATAACTTCAGATAATAAGCCTCTTCGAGGGGGAAACCTCCTTATGCCCACATAAATGTCCAAATATAAGATGATTCCAAATGAAAATGTCTCCTTGGTATATATAGGAGACTAGGATGTATAATTAAAACTAATGGACTAAAGCCGACATAAATAAAATAAAATTACTGATGTAATATGCCCCAATTAAGGGGTAATGAGCCACTATTTAGGGATTAACAATTGGACTTCACCCTAGCAAAATTATATGACCGTTGGAGGCACCCCGATCGTTAGAATGATGCTCCAGAACGGTTAGAAAACACATTTATGGGATTATGGACCGCTTTTGGACGTTGAGACCGCACCATAACAGACAAATTTACATTGATGGAAGCTTTTCCTGGCCATAGGAAGATCCATTATGATACCCTGCTTATTTAACTCGTCGGTCTCTACGTCGGGACCACTTTTTGCTATCCGTGATTCACTGAGCCAAGAAGAGAATTGTCCGTGTGTCGAGCTGTGATATCTGGAACTAGACCTGGCCTGTCCTTTTGTCTACCCCACCTGTCTATTTGTCTACCCTGACCTGTCTGTTTAAAATCTAGAATGTCAAGCGAAGCTAGTGAACTGGAGAACTCTATCGAGGAAGTCCTTAAGAAGCTAATGGCTGACATACCGATATATGAAGGTATTCAAGTGTCGTCTACTAGGGGAATACAGGCTTCCCCTTCGACTGGAAATCGTTTTGGCCGTGTTAACCCCGTAACTAAGGAATGAAGTAAGCATCGCGATGATCTGGATAATGTGAAGCAGATCTCGTCGATCCTACCTGATTATATTCCACCTTTGGTTGGCGCTGTTAACCGTGACAACATCCCCCAAGATTTTGAGTATGCCATGTTCACTGTGTACATTCCGAAAGGAATATGCATAGTTGGGAGTCAGTTAGGACAGATCCCGCTATTAAAGAACAACGACTTCAATTTAGGAGATCGAAAGAACTACACCATGTTGGTGCCCCACCGCTATCTGTAATATCCCCCGGTAGTGCCCCAGTTATATTATGAATTGTAATTATGTTTATGAATTGTAATAATGTTTTGTATGCTGGTGAGCTGAGTATTGATAAGATGGTGGGGTTATGTGTTTATTAGGCCGGAGAGCCTAAGTGTTAAGGCGAGGAGCCTAATTTTGTATATGTAATTATGAAGATCATTAATATAATATATAAACATCACTGCATGTCGACCAACCATGAAGAAAGAGTGACGGGGGACTAAGATTCCACATAATAGGTAAGGGAAAGGGGGCTGAAAGGTTGGAAGAGGGGCTAATATTGAGGGCTCAAGTCCTTGAATAATAATTTATTATTATTCCAAAGTGGTGTGAAAGGTATATTTTTATCCTAAGTTCCTGGAAAAGGGAACACATACTTGATGGAGTGCATGCAGCTTCATGGGCGACATGTGTCGGCCCAGGCACATGCAATTTAACCCAAGAATTGAGCTGTGATGGGGGTTGGTTCTCCATTCGAGCATCCATTATCTGTCCTACTATGCGTCTGCGTACGATCTCTACATACCCTCACGCAGTTCTGAAACCAGAAAACGATGATGTTTTCCTGAGAAGCTGACACATCCTCTGTGAATTCCATTGAGCTCTGTGTTCGACCTCTACGTTGATTCCTTGTCACACAACCTGAAACCAGTGGCAAACCCACAGACTGATATGTGTCTCCTGTGTTTCCTGTGAGCCCAACTTATCTGCTCTTGCAAATTCAAGTCCGCACCTGAACCATTCTTGTTTGCTGCCTTCTGTTTTCCTGAGTGGTGTTGACCAGTTACCGTTGCTGTCACCTGTACATTGCTGGAATTGAGTCGAAAGGGGCTAAAGAACTGGGTTGTCAGGCCTGTGAGAAACTCTCACCACGTGAGAGAGTCTGTTGGGAAGTGGTTTTCTCCCAGAGAGTGTCCAACACCAGCTACAGAGCTCTGAGAATTCCTGATTCGGCCTGTTGCCGAGACCCAGAAAGGGAGGTGAAGCATCGATGGAATGTGCTTGTGAAGGTGTATACTCCTTAGTGGAATAGGCATGTGGGGAATGAGAGTTCGTTAGTAGTGGGCGTAAGAAGTCTCATGAAGAGAATCCTTCCGATTGCTCTATGCAGTTTTCCTGTAACCTCAACCTAGTCTAGGATTCCCTTGCCTTGGGTGGAGCTTAGTCCCAGCTCGGGGGTGACCGACTGCTGAGAGTGATGAGAAGCGTAGTATAAGGCTGGGAGGTTCGTGGAATGTCTGCATGTAGTTGGTGTATTTAATACAGTCTCAAAGACAAGTATCATTATGTGTTTAATTTCAATTAAAATGCATGTTTGTGACGCTTGTAATATTATCATGTATTTCGTTGCAATGATATTTATTGTTAATTCCATTAATTCTGTACCATAGCAGTAATTATGTGTTTACTTTGTGTTAATTCATTTAACTTTATTTAAACACATACTATATAAGTGTTATTCCGCATAGTAGCATTGCCCGACAGTGGGGTTGATGGTCAAGGATGTTACAATATGGTATAAGAGCTTTAAAGGCTAAGTTAAGGTTGTGTTGGTAGCATTTCCTGACCTGTTGGTGGCTAGGGATGTTACAAAATGGTATCAGAGCATGGTTACAACAATGAGCCTGGATGGGCCATATTAGTGGAAGTCGAAGCAAGAGTTTCAGAAGGAGTTGTTGTCGAAATGGACAAAACTCAAGTTTTGACCCAAGTTTTCAAACACTGAGCCTGAATGGGCTGGATAAGTGGTCATTGGACCCAAGGTTTCAAGAGGAAATTATGTCTGGAGGGCCAATTTCGAACCTCAGAATGTTCCTCAGTGCCAATAGGTTATCTTGGCCGTGTTACGAAGCTCAGGAGGATTAACGGTGTCATAAAACCATGACAAAAGTGGTGTTGGGCTGCAGAGTAATGTGGACCTTAGGATTTGTTCGGGAGAAGGAGAATCCTTCATGACCGTCAGATTCAGGGAAGGTGCAGAAGAGTTAACCCAGAAGCCCTTCAAACTTCACGACTTCAGTGAAGTATGATGTCAGAAACAAGAGAAGGGCCCAAGCTCAAAGCTCCGAAGTGGATCTACACTGTAGATTTGGAGAGGAGAGCTCAACCATTGGATTAACCAATGTTAAAAGGTCAAATGCAGTAGTGAAGGGAGAAAGCTCCCGAAGAGCCGAAGTAGTGAGTCATGATGACATCACTTGGATGGACATGGCCACATGGGATGTGTGCCACGTTCCAGTGGGTTTTGAACCCGTAGAAGTTTGAAATGACATATGGAATGTGACATGTAACACCCATTTGATTGGGTCATGAGTCAGCCGCTAGTATTCCACCACATGGCACTCTGTACGAGCATGGTTAGTGGGGCCAAGGTTACATAAAAAAGTTAAGGGTCAGAGGACCCACACTGGCGTTGATCACGATACATCAAGATCGATGAACATGAGGCATTGTGGGGACCCAAGTTGCATGGGAGTTAATTATCCAAGGTGGTCCCACAATCCAAACTCCGGTTTCACCGAGGGGTTACGTGTGAGCGTCGAAAGAATTACGGGATGAAAGGCGGGTTACTCCAAACCACCGTTGCATGCCCCCACAATTAGAAAATGTTAAGTGATGTGACGTAATGATGTCACCAAAGGTGATTGGGAATGTTCGAAGATTAATGGTTTGGGATGCGCAGATGTGAAATCCTTCAATGTTACAGAACTCATACGGCTAAGGTTCCATATTAAGTGTCAGTCGTCAGATGCTGAGTAGATGTGGACGGTTGATCTGTCCTATGTCGCGAGTTCGGTAATCTGGAACTCTGAGAGATTGTTGTGTGGTGCTTTGAAATATTCTGAAGTTGAAGGATGAAGGCTCGAGTAAGTGCTTATTGATCTAACACTTGGGAACGACCCATGGTCGTGTGGGTTGGGGACTGAGAGAAAGGGGCTAGTGCCCGAAAATGATTACAAAGTAGAGAAGAGCTCAAAAAGAAAATGAAATCTGAACGTTTTCTTAAATCAGATTAGTTTGAATGCATAAACTGGTGAAGTATTGAATAAGTTTAAATTGTTTCTCTTCTTTGAGTTTTTGAGTGCAAGCAGTGCACATTGTCCGCAAGGAGTGTGTTGACAGAGGTAAGTTAACCTCAGAGAAGCTTAGGAGAGATACTGTTGAACCTTCATCAGTAGAAGTGGAAGGAGTGCACAGGAATAAATCTATGTTGAGTTCAGAGAGATATAGAGTCACTGAGAACTCTGTAGGACTCTGCCAGGCAGGCATCCAACGAGTGCAAGTGTGCACAGAGAGAACTCTTTGTCGAGTTTAGGGAGAAGAGTATTAGAGGAAGATATTCAAAAAGTTGTTGAACACTCTGTAGAAAACGCTCAGCAAGGTGTGCTTTGAGCAGAAGGTTACCAGGAGGGCACAAAGTTTTCCTTTGAAATGAAACAGAAGGACCGAGACCCTTAGGAGACTGAGTAAATCAAAAATCTCAGAAGAGTAAACACAAGGAGTGCGAGGGAGACATACTCATTCTAAGTCCTAAAGCTCAGAAGAGATAATGCTTACGAGAGCGAAGATGAGATCCAAGAGGAAAACTTGCAGGAGAAAGGTCAAAGGCCAAAGATTTTGAACACTGACAAAATATTCCAAGGTGGAAGAAGTCAAAAGCTCAGGAGGAGGAGTGACAACAACCATCAAATTAGGTGTGGGGAGGAGCTTGGACCGTTAGATCAGTGTCCAACAAAACAAAGGAAGTGCAAAGGAGAGGAACAGATCCCATCCGTTAGGTCTGAGTGCGAAGGACCAACAACCATTGGATCCAGGGGTAAGCGCATGAGACTTAACCCTTATGCGTGCAGGAGAAGTGGACTTGTCAAAGTCCTAAAGTCCCGAAGTGATTTGGGATCGTCCATTGTCAAGAAGGACAGGTGACGTAAGATCCACAACTTCGGAAGTTTTTGGACAAGGAGGAGGAGAAACAACCGAAGTAAATCTTGGCCATTGATTTGAAAGTGGATGCGTGGCGCCAGATATGGAACTCCGGCTGAAAGTAGAGGGTGAAAAATCTAAAGTCCCGAAGGAGATATCGATCATTGATCGAGGAGGAGGTTGAAGGACCGTTGATCTGGTCTTGGTTGGAAAGAGCCGAAGTTCCAAAGAGAATTAGGGTCGTTGATTTGGAGAGGATGTGTGGCGAAAGATATTTCACTTTGGAGATTTGTGTGTGTGGAGACGTGAGAACTCCCGAAGGCAGGAGAGTCGGAGTTCATTAGAACCATTCGATTGTTGAGGAAATGTGTCAATAGATCTTCCACTCTGGAAGATTTCCATACGGGAAAAGAATATAGTTGAGAGTTGAAACTCCCGAGTGCCGGAGAGCTGGAATCAACCATAACTGTTTATTTGGAAGGGAGCTATGTGTCGACAGATGGTGTAGATCTGGGATTGCGTGTGGAAGGAGGATAGATATCAGTCGTTGATCATGGATCATCGTCAAGGGATTGGATATCGATGGATGAGCTGGATTGCGGGGCCATAACTTTCTAGGATGTTAAAAATATGAGAGCGGGCTGCAATTTATACCACAGTTTTAACAAAGTGATGCATGGCAGCTGGAGGTGAATTGCAGGGTGAAAAGTGGGTTGGCCTAAAACCACTCTTGCCCACGCCCACAATCACAGGTTTCCATGAGGTCATATCCCACGATATTATGAAGGAAATGGATAATGAAAATGGGGCTAGCGCTTGAAACTTGGAGTTTTGGAAGTGCGCAGGAATAGTTTGTGGATTTGTCAGGACCTGCACATAGAAGGAAGGGGGACCTGTGTAAGATTAATAGGGATCTAGAAAAGGCCCGAAGAGTCAATGCGACTCAAAAGTTTGAAATATTCTTTGACCCGGAGGTCAGCAGACCCCGATGAGGTAGGGGCACTGCGTCAAAAGTGCTTAGGGTAGAAATAGTCATGTACAATGACTATAGTGAGAGCACAAGAAGATATAGGAACCCATGAAGAATTGAATACTTTTGGGTTCAACAAGGAAAAGTTGCACATGGGAAAGAAGTTGCTGCAATTTTTGTGGCAGCAAGTATGTTATGGCTGGTTGGCTCAGCTAGAGGAAAGAATGCTTGCGTGTTTGCAAGTGTTGTTGGTGATGTTGTTCCATAAGGAGGGAAGCAACATAGAGCTGAAGTGCTGGTTATAAGTTTGATAAAAGAAGCATGAAATCTTCTACTGCTATCATAATTTCAGGTAGTATAAAATTTATTAATGGCAGTCATGTAGGTATGAGTTTTATTACTCTTTTTTCATAATTGCTGAAAGGAAATTTAGGCAAGAATTTCCTCAGCCAGAGTCATTTTATAAAATCACATGATTATATTATTGAATGCATACATTGGATGTGGTAAAGGCTGGAGGCCTGTATTAATTCAAATCTTTTTAGCTTCTGAATGCACACACTGACATACTAGAATGTCATGTTAATTTGGTTATGGGGTAATAACCAAAGAATTAAAGATAAGAACTGGTTATAGGAATACATGCCAGACTTGGTTGGATATGGAAAGGTTATGAGCCACACAGGTACTAAAAGCTTCGTACTTTTAAATAAAACTTGGGATGCAACCTTTTTTCTAACACTAATGAACACCACAGAATTATATTCTTGGTGTAGTGTTTGGGTCGAAAGAAGGCATCCAATTAATTGGGAAGACAATAGAAAAATTGGGAAGACAATAGGAATTGTGTGGAGAATGTGTCAACACATTGGCCATAATTCCAACTTATGGATGGTGAGATACATGACTGAGATAAAGAGAGTTATGTAAATCAATACAAGGGTGCACTGAATAAATAGCCATTGAGAGTTGTACTCGTGTCTAGTAAGGGGCAGAGTTGCACTCATACATGATGGAATTGTATACTTAAATGCACTTTGCTAAATGCATTTTGTGAGTGCATGTACACATGTTTTTGGCATGGAAATAATTATACTAATGGCTGAAATGTTGCTAACTCATGAAGTTGAGAACATTTCAGGAACTTTTAAACATTGCAACAGGAAAGTTGCAAGCCAGGTAGTCACATGAATATAGACTACATAAAATTTATGTTCAGAAAATTGAAATAATAAAATCACTGTTATTAATTATGAACATGCATATGCAGAGAATGATGAGTCATTCTATTTGGTTAAGTTGTTTGGTAATTGTGATTGAATTGCTAGGTGTAGGCAATTCTAAAATCATTGCATAAGGTGTTGTACATATTGAATTATGATGTACAAAAAATACTGACAATTTATTGGCAGTATGCAAGATGAAGTCTTGTAGGAAATTGATATGCAGTTTGGTGATTGTGGAAAATCACAAGGATGGCTGCATTCATAATATCACAACAACCAAGATGAATCATGAAATAGAATTTCATGTTTTGGGGATAAAATTTGAATTCCCTTTCGAACTAATTGGAGTTCCTAAATGGATTCTTTTATGTTTTCTCATGATAACTGCATGTGGGTGATGCAGATGAGATGATGTTGATTAAAGTTAGAATGTTGAATACAAAGAGTATCTCGAGGAAGATGTTGATTGGAAATCTCTGAGGGCAGTTGGAACTTTGGGAGCCATGGTTATCTAAGACTTCTGGTCCAGCCTATTGCTGAAGCCCAAGGAAAGGGAGGTGTAACAGTCGATGGACTGTGTGACAATGAAGGTGTACATTCCTGGGGTGGGACATGCATGTGGGGAATGAGAGACCGTTGGTTGGAGTGCTGCTGAGGTTTGGTTTGTTGGAGTGCTGCTGAGGTTTGGTACCTTGGCTTAGACCACGTTGATATGGAATTCTTCTCAATCAAAATATAAGTACAATTCTCTATTTATTGTATGTTTTGTATGTTGTATACAGGTTATAATGTTATTAAAATTTTCTGTATATATATATATATATATATATATATATATATATATATATATATATACACACACACTTGCATTGCCTGCATCCATGACTGTACATAATGTGTTTCATATTTCATTGCTTAATATATATTGGAGTAAGAAGGTGTCTTGCAAGTGCATTCGGTGCACATATTGGACCGGAAAAGAAAGTAGCTCTGGAATCGAGCCATAGGGCATGTAAAGGTCTAGTGGACCTGGTACGGTCCTGAGGACACAACTTGGGAGCATGAGGATGCTATGCGGGCAGAATACCCGCATATTTTTGAATATTTTGAAAATCTTGCTGATGCTGTGTAAAGAGTTGCACTAAGGACAGTGCAAAAATAAGGGGAGGGGATTGTAATATCCCCCGATAGTGCCCCAGTTATATTATGAATTGTAATAATGTTTATGAATTGTAATCATGTTTTGTAGGCTATTGAGCCGAGTATTGATAAGCTGGTGGGCTTATGTGTTTATTAGGTCGGAGAGCCTAAGTGTTAAGGCTAGGAGACTGATTTTGTATATGTAATTATGCAAATCATTCATATAATATATAAACATCGCTGTGTGTCGACCGACCATGAAGAAAGAGTGATGGGGGAATAAGCTTCCACAAAATAGGTAAGGGAAAGGGGGCTGAAATGTTGGAAGAGGGGCTAAGCTTGAGGGTTTAAGTCCTTGAATTATAATTTATTATTATTCCAAAGTGGTGTGAAAGGTATAATTTTATCCTAAGTTCCTGGAAAAGTGAACATATACTTGATGGAGTGCATGCAGCTTCGTGGGCGACATGTGTCGGCCCAGGCACATGTAATTTAACATAAGAATTGAGCCGTGACGGGGGTTGGTTCTCCATTCGGGCATCCATTGTCTGTCCTGTTGTGCATCTGCGTATGATCTCTGCATACCCTCATGTAGTTTTGAAACCAGAAAACGATGATGTTTTCCTGAGAAGCCGACGCATCCTACGTGAGTTCCGTTGAGCCCTGTGTTCGACCTCTGCGTTGATTCCTTGTCACACACCCTGAAACCAGTGGCAAACCCACAGACTGAGCCATGTCTCCTGTGTGTCCTATGAGCCCAATTTATCCGCCCTTGCAGAGCTGAGTCCGCACCTAAACCATTCTTAGGTTGCTGCCTTCTGTTTTCCTGAGTGGTGTTGACTAGTTACCATTGTTGTCACCCGTACATTGCTGGAACTGAGTCGAAAGTGGCTGAAGAACCAGGTTTTCAGGCCCATGGTTGAAGAGGTAAGTTGTCATGCCTGTGAGCATCTCTCTCCAGGTGAGAGAGTCTGCTGGGAACTAGTTTTCTCCCAGAGAGAGTCCAACACCAGCTACGAAGCTCTGAGAATTCCTAATCCAGCTTGTTGCCAAGAATGAGAGAGGCAGGTGAAGCACCGATGGACTGTGCTTGTGAATGTGTATACTCCCGGGTGGAACAAGCATGTGGGGAATGAGAGTCCATGAGTAGTGGGTGTAAGAAGGCTCCTAGAGAGAATCCTTCCGGTTGCTCTGTGCAGTTTTCCTGTAACCTCAGCCTAGTCTAGGATTCCCTTGCCTTAGGTGGAGCTTAGTCCTAGCTCGGGGGTGATCCACTATTGAGAGTGATGAGAAACACAGTCTAAGGCTGGGAGGTTCGTGGAAGGTCTGCACGTAGTTGGTGGATTTACTACAATTTCAAAGATAAGTATCATTATGTGTTTAATTTCAATTAAAATGCATGTCTGTGATGCTTGTAATATTATCATGTATTCCATTGCAATGATATTTATTGTTAATTCCATTAATTCTGTACCATAGTAGTAATTATGTGTTTACTCTGTGTTAAGTCATTTAACTTCATTTAAACGCATACTATATAAGTGTTATTCCGCGTAGTAGCGTTGCCCGACAGTGGGGTTGATGGCCGAGGACGTTACAATATGGTATTAGAGATTTAAAGGCTAAGTTAAGGTTGTTGTTAGCATTTCCCAACCTGTTGGTGGCTGGGGATGTTACACTATCTCAAAAATACAACTGGGAAGAAGCTTCGCCCCATCTAACAACCATGGATTAAGGGGTTGGCGCAGTCCACCATGCTGAATGTGATGAAGCTCCCGCATTTTGGCTTCCACCAGGAGGTTAACGCTTTCGTTAAAATCCTCTTGTCGTGCTATCATGGCGGATACATGTGGCTCGACAGAAGGATTACTGTGGATCCAACGCCGATCCAACGGATTACAGGCTTAAGTGTGAAGGGACCTAACCCTCAACAATTTTATCTAGGGAAGGCCTCAAACTGTTCCCTGGTGCAACACATCAAGGAAGCTTACGGAGAAGTTGAAAAAGGAAAGCGAGGTTACAAGGTAGCCTCTATATAGGATGACGCAGTGTGCCTTGCTTGCCAACTTCCAGATGGAAAGATCATGAGGAAGAACCACCCCACACAGGTCACTGGGTTCGTGGTGGACCTCATAGGAAAATGTGTGGAAGGCATGCAGATGAATTGGGCAAACTACCTCGTCAATGAGCTAGAGAAGGATTGCCATAAAGAACAAGAATTGGGATATGAATTCCATTACAAATGCTTGATCATTTTGATTGCATTTGTCGCTTGGAAAATGCCTTAAGGAGCCACCTTCCCAGAGATCGAACCCTCGGAGCCATTGGCCGCTCGGTTTTCCACCTTGTGGTACACCAACGACATGATGAAGGAGTGGGGTTCCAATGACGTGTTTCATGCATACTACCAGCAGTTAAAGGTTGCCATCGAATCATTTTCGTGCATGACACCGTGCACCCTGCACTAGTATCGACCAATAGCAAAGTTCCACGCTGATCCTCATTTCATCTACATCATCGTGTAGAGACGAGAACCAGGAAGAACTATAGTCGTACTTCAAATTGACAGATGAAGATATGGAACAGATTACAAAGGAGTGGCCAGAGGAATTTGTTGTACCTATCCCTGATGCAGAACTATCCGACACTAACACCATAGGAAGCCCCATAGTCACATGAGTTGAGCATGTCGGACAGTCCAGTGGGACGAAGAAGAAGAAAAAGCAGGAGGAAGTCCAGGATATAGAGAGCGATGAGGAGGACAACGCTTCTGAAGATAACGGGTCTGACTCACTAGGAGGAGGAGAAGATGAAGCAGAAGGACAGGGAGGAGGAGATGAAAGAGAAGAAGAGCAAGGAGGAAGAAAAGCTACACCACCTGAAGATCCCCCTACTAGGACAGTGACACCGCAGAAGAGGAAGATTTATCCAAATAAACCCTTAGCAAGGAAGAAGACACGTGCTAATAAGCCCCAGTTGGAGGCCACTCACACTGAGGACGACATCAGTCTGGTCTGCGGAGCTATGGAGGACACTTCCAAGGACATATTGCAGAGATACAGAGAGAAGTAGGAGGAGATATATAGAATAATCGAGAAGGATTTGAAGGAAGTACAACAAGTTGTTCTCTTGGTCCACATAGTACCTACTACACCGTCTGCACCTTCATCGTCGCAGACTGCAGAATTGGGGGATGAACTATCCCAATTGAGAAGGATTGCGGATGCAACAAAAGCCTGGTTCCAGAGAGCGTAGAAAGAGAAGGAGAAGGATACATAAGCCTTGAAAAAGGAGAAGGCCGAAGTCCTAGTGCAATTATGAGTAGCGCAGGACAATGTAGTAGCCTAGGAAAGTGAGAAAGTAGAGCTTCAGGTGAAGTTTAAGGAGGAAAAATCCCAACTACAGAGAAAAAAAGAGAAGTTGCTCGTAGAGAGCGCCATGGTCAAAGAAGTGGTGAGTAAAGCATGCCACTCTGTGTGAGTCTTGGCACAGGAGGAGAAAGAGCCGGTTGAAGCTCAAGTAGTAAAGCTCACATAGATCATCCAACAACTTCAGGTTAGAATAACAAAATTGGAGTCCCAAACAGTACTGAGCACCTCGTAGGAGGTGCGTGACCAGAGGGAGGAGATCGCAAAGAACACATTAGTAAGAATAAGAACCCTCGCCTGAGAATGTAAACAACTAAGTGATAGGAGCACCCAGACATACGAACGCCTCGTCGAGGATCCAAAGCCAAGAAAGGTATAAGTGCAGTTACCTGAGTCGCAACAACAAGCATTGTCATTGCACGCACAGATGAAGCTGCTCACCGTAGTAGAAAGGATGAAGAGATCCGAGGAGTAGCGCACAATACAACAACTGATCACTACCCTCTAGGGTAAGGTAATGGAAGTCACGTAGAAGCTACAACCTTTGGAAGAAGAAGCTTGCAAGGTGTTCAAAGAAATTGATGGACATGGCTCACAACTAGATCAAGTGGTTGCAGCAGTAGAACAATGCCTAGAAGGGCCTATTACAGAGCAGACGATCCAAGAGCTCTCTCAGTAGGAGGCTCAGGCGAAGCAACAAGTCGAAGCAACCCAAGTTAAGCTCGAGCATTTCGAAGCAACACTGTCCAGACCTGAGTGACTCGGGACGAGTCACATGTGAGTGTTGGGGGCATGTTGGCCCTCGACCAAGTTTTGAGGAAACCTTGGTCAGATTTGGCCCACTTTTGGACTTTGACACATTGTTCGAAGAAGGAGCACCCAGGCGGAGCTGAGATCATGTATCTCACCAATTTTGAGGGTTAAGTGGACCCATTAAAGGGTCCTTTAGGGTTTTTGTAACAGGTTTTAGGGGATGTCAACCCATGGGATTTTCCCATGTTTAGGCCTTATTGTAAGGGTTTGTAAGATATAAATAAAGAAGACTATATTGTAAAAGTAGCAAGCAAGCAAGAAAAGTGAATCTAGTTATGTGTGAACAAAGTTGCTTTGTGCAAAGGAATGTATGTATGTGGTTATAATTCTGTAGAGGGTGCAAGTGCTATGATATAGGGTTTTGGCTATGTGAATTTGACCTAGCTTGGGAAGGAGGATCTGGTGCTCAGTGTACAAATCTCCTGTTTGGTGCAAAGCTCAACTCTATGGCTTAGTGCACATGAGTGAATGAATGTAAGATTCAAGCACATAATAAAATAGGTGAAGCGGTTGGTGGATGTAGCCCCACACTAGAGTGAACCACGTATATCTGGTGTCTCATGGTTTGCTTTGTGCAATGTTATCTCTGTTATGTTTTCCTTAGTGCTTAGATTATATATTTAATGAATATGTATGTGTTTCTTAAATGCATGGCTTATGTTAAAATGCTAGATCTGATCCACAATGCTAAGTGCTAAGTGTTTAAGGTGCATAATATTTTGTTATTACTGCGCTATATCTATCTTAGATTATGTTATGCAATGTTAATAAGGTGAATAAACTAATGCATGTCACTTCCTAAGCATTAAAAAAACCCATACGAAGTGTTAGTATCACAGATCTGTGTCCCAGCTTGGTTACAGACACCTGCATCCTGTAAGCCCCCCTGCTTCTACCTCGGGTGAGACTGCGCCTGCTTCATAGGTGTTGTTGAAAGGGTCGATAGTTGGGGTTTTGTTGGTGCGCTGTTAAGCATTGAACCCTGGGTCTGCCCCTGTGCCAACATGAACCTACTATCCATATCTAGAATAATGTTCCATGGTAGATGAAAATGAACCCAAACACACTCAAAGAAGAGCTTAACAATGGATTTAGCCGAGAAACTCTTCCTACACGGTGCCAAAATGTCAATCTTAGAGAACTGATCAACAACCACAAAGACACAATCATTACCATGATTGGAGGGGGGAAAATATGACATGTAATCCATGGATATTGAATCCTAGGGATTTTCTGAGGTACATAAAGGAGTGTACAACCCCTACTTCTTAATGGTAGTTTTAATAATGGCATAGGCATGGCACGATCTGATATACTTGCTGATGTCCTATTAGAGTTTTTCCTAGTAGAATTTTTTTTGCAGTACTGCTATTATCTTCTCTACACTGAAGTGCCCTTCCACCCAACCATAGCCTCCCAAATTAGATTTTCACTCTCGTTTGAAGGAACAAAAATATGGTTGAGATAGGAAAAAAGTGCATCTTGGAGATGAAATTCTAGAACTTGTTTACCTGTGCTTAGTGTTTGATATGTAACAATGAAGTCAAGGTCATTCTCATACAATTGGGGCAACCCAGATGTCTCATGCCCACATGAGTCATGAATTGTGGTTAGCACCACAACTAGAGGCTGACTAAGGTAGTTTATAACATGGTTGGTGGTGCCCTTCTTGTACTTAATGTTCAAGTGGAATTGTTGCAAGTACATGGACCACTTCTGATGGCGATCATTCTGTAACTTTCCTTATGTCTACATGAATTGCAAAGGCTTGTGATTTGTGTGGATGATTGTTTCCTTTCCCATAATATAATGCTTCCATTGTTGGCATGCCTACACATTGGATTACATTTCCTTGTCATACGTGGGATACCCATGAATAGTATCAGAGAATGTCTCATTGTGATAGACCACCAGATGTCCATGTTGAGTGAGGGATGCATCGATAGCATAGTCAGAGGCATCTGTATCAATATCAAATGACTGTTGTAGGTCTAGCATAATGAGAATTGGTGCCGAGAAGAGGAGGCATTTCAGATCCATGAATTATTTCCGTTGTGACTCAAACTAGGAAAAATTGTCTTTAGCTCCACCCTTATTCACTTGTCTTAAGATCCAAGTGAAATGAGACAACCCCAACACGAACCTATGGTAGAAGTTAGCAAGGCCCAAGAAGTTGTGGAGCTCCACCCTCCAACATCTCCAACTCCATCTCCCATTGAGTAAGAATGTCATTTGGATGCTCTTCTTCCTCTATTGGGGTAGACTTCAGTATCTTCTCCTTCTCCCCTATGAAAGTCACAACTGGATGTATTTCTCTTGCTGCATCTGCAACACATATGCTAGCCTCTGCTTGGCAGGAATATTTCGATTCCTCCAATGATCATAATGCTCCTCTGATCTACCTCCTCTCCGACGGTGGAAGTATTTAACTTCTCATCATCTTCATTCACATGGTCTGCAACTCCACATGAATATTCATATGGATGAGGCCTTTCTTCTTCCTCCCTTCCATATGTCACCACCCCTTGCTGATATGAAATATCAACTGATTTCATCTCTTCTCCCTTGCCCAAATGAAAATGTGGGATTTTATTCCTGCCTTCCTGACAATTTATGAGATCGACTGATCTCTTCTCATTGCCCACCTGGAAATTTGAATATTCATCACTGCCCTCCTACAAGTTCACGAGATTCTCTATTGACCTAAGCTCATTTCCCACCTGGAAATATACGAGATATCTAATTTCTCTCTTCTCCTCATCACTGAGGCTTTCTCCAACCTCTGGTACACAGATGCCAACCATCTCCTTCGTGTCACTAAGGGTTTTAACCCCCCTCAGCCACATCCTCAACATCTGTTGATTCCTTCGGGCCAACAACTTCTGAACATACTGCTTTACTTTCTGCTTTGGAGTCCATTCATACCTCCAACCTACTTGTGATTCTTGGTGCATCTTCAATGCTAGCCTCTCTATCTCTGCCCTAATTTCACTGAGATCCTTGTCAATTTCTGGTTTTCTTTTCTGTTGGTGGTCTCCGCTTCTACCACACTTATGGCCTTTAGTAGCCATATTTTCTTTCTTCACCTTCAGCCCACCTGGCTATCTACCATCTGTTGCACACCTTGCAACAATCTTTACAGAGAATTACACTCTATCTCCCTTCACCTTCAGTCTACAGGTGAAATCAAGCTTTGATAATTTAATCAATGGCTCATACACATAGTACACAGATATTTTTATACCGGAAACCCTCAACCAAGAAAACCTTTCTTATATTCATTATATCAAATTTCACCATTTACCATACAATATATACAATGTTTTTAGGTATTTCGTAGATACCAAAACCCTAATCCCTTAATCCAGGATTAATTTAGAAAACCACTAAAAATAGCAAAAACCGCCCAAAAATAATTTTTGGGGCACTGCCTTAAACCTCGTCGGCCCCGGGCTAATGCCCGGTGCCGAACGTTGTGCATAACCAGGGGGGGCATACCTGCCCCCCTGGGAACCCCCTAGGAAAGCGCCCGACACACACAACACAAAGAGCACTACTAGAGGGATCGTCAGACGCAGTTGTCGAATCTGACGTGCCCACACACACACATGCAAAGAATATAACACATACCCAACATTCTCCCACTTGTTGTTTTCTTTTCATCTAGGAGTCCAGGGGATTATATAGTCAACAATCCAGGGCATCAATGCCCATTGTTACTCTACACCAGGAGAATTTTTTTGTGCTCACAGACTTTGTCAATGAATCTGCAACATTCTTCAAAGTGTCAACCTTTTCCAACAACACCTTCTTTTCCTCAATCATGTCTCTCACAAACTGATACTGAACATCAATATGCTTTGTCTTCGAATGATAAGCTGGGTTCTTTGCCATGAATATTTCACTCTGACTGTCACAATCTAATCTCACTGCTTGTTGTACCAACCCAATACCTGAACACAATCTTTGTAACCATACTACTTCCTTGCTTGCATGAGTGGCTATGATGTATTCAACTTCTGTAGTTGACAGTGCCACTACAACATGTATTTTTCTCATCCAACTGATTGCTCCTCCAAATAGGTTAAACAGATACCCACTTGTAGATCTTCTGCAATCCAGATCTCTAGCCCAGTTTGCATCAACAAATCCATGTATGTCCACCACTCTGTCCAATCTTGGTCTTCCTTGGTAGCACAATCCATAAATGGTAGTGCCACGGAGATACCTGAAGACCCTCTTTACTGCTGTCCAATGCTCCTTCCCTGTTTTTGAGATATACCTGCTCAAAACTCCCACTGCATGTGCAATGCCCGGTCTAGTACATACCATTACATACATCAAACTGCCAACTGCACTGGCATATGGAACATGGGACATGTTCTCTTCTTCTTCCTGTGTCTTGGGACACTGATCTGCA
>ML789316.1:309536-361906 GCA_009831015.1 Picea engelmannii
CATGTACATAAGCATCACAACCAAACACTCTAAGATGTTGAAGAGAGGGTTTCTTTCCAGTCCATACCTCGTGTGGAGTTTTATCATCCAACGCTGATGAGGGTGATCGATTGACCAGGTAACATGCTGTACCCACTGCCTCTGCCCAGAATTCCTGTCCTAACTCGGCACCACTGAGCATGCTCCTTGATTTTTCCATCAGTGTCCTGTTCATCCTTTCTGCAACTCCATTCTGCTGAGGAGTGTATGGAGTAGTCTTCTGCCTTGCTATACCACACTTCTTACAGAATTCTTCAAATTCATTTCCGCAGAATTCTCCACCATTATCTGTTCTCAATACCTTTATTTTCTTCTCTGTCTGATTTTCTACCANAGCCTTAAACTCTTTAAATTTATCAAATACCTCAGATTTCTTTCGAAGAAAATAAATCCATGTGTTCCTTGAGAAATCATCTATGAATGAAACATAATACACAGACTTACCTAGTGATGGAACATGCACAGGTCCAAATACATCACTGTGTATCAACTCTAAGATCCCCTTTGCTCTTGTAGCACCAGATGGGAATCTTAATCGATTCTGTTTAGCATATATGCAATGTTCACAGAAATCAAAATCTAGAGTGCAATTATCCATATCTTCAACCATACCTTTACTGTGTAGTGTTCGAAGGCTCTTTTCTCCAATATGCCCCAGTCTTTGATGCCACAACATGGTCTTCTTTTCTGGTATAGTATTCATCCTGTCTCTTTCATTTCTCTTCTTAGGTACAACAGAACTGTTGCACCCATTAGTATAAGTGCTTCCCAACAACTTGTACAGAGTTCCACACCAAACTCCCCTCATCAACACCATTGCTCCTCGTACTATCTTGCAAGTGTTCTTTCCAAATATAGTATTCACTCCTGCATCATCCAACTTGCTTACAGATATTAGGCTCCTAGCTAGTTTTGGAATGTGAAGAACCCCAGGGAGTGTTCTAATCCTTCCATCTTTTAGTAGCAACTTAACCCTTCCACGTCCCATGATTTTTGCTGTCAAGCCATCTCCCAGGAATACATCACCACCATCATATTTTTCATATTCAGAGAACCACTCCCTGTGAGGAGTCATGTGGTATGATGCACCTAAGTCGATCAACCATACATCATGGTCTACACGTGTACCTGTAGATGCCAGGTAAACATCACCTCCTTCTTCAGTGGAGGTTTTCATCTCTATGGAAGAGGTATTATCAAATCCCTTTGGTTTTTCGACCTTCTTAGACTTGCAATCTTTCTTATAATGCTATGTTTTACCACACTTCCAACATTTCCTCAAAGATTTTCCCAGAGACTTAGATCTACCTGTAGATTTAGATCTCCCCCTCGAAGACTTACCAGGATTCCTATCTTGGGTACGATGTCTTACAAATAAAGCATCTGTGCTATGACCATCCATGCTTTTCCGCCTCATCTCTTCACATAACAAGGATGCAACTACATCCTCATACTTCAATGTAGATTGAGTGGTACTACCTATTGCTACAACCAGATTACCCCAAGAGTCTGGCGAAGAACATAACAAATTAATACACTTATCTTCTTCTGCAATCGTAATATTAACAGAGATAAGTTGACTTACCAGAGTACTAAAGGCATTTATATATTCTGTCACAAAATCTCCATATTCCATCCTAAGATGATACAACTTCTTTTGAAGAAACAACTTGTTTACCAGGGACTTTGATTGATACAAATTCCCCAACTTATCCCATAGTTCCTTGGCTGTAGATTCTCCTGAGACATTCAACAACACTGAATCTGCCAGGCAAAGTTGAATAATACTTCTTTCTCTTTTTTCCAACTTCTCCCAATCTTCCTTCGACATAGCAGTACGTGGTGTACTGGTATTTTGTGTACTAGTAGGTTGTGTACTAGTAGCCTGTGTGCTAGTAGACGATGTACCCGTAGGCTGTGTACCAGGATCCACAATGATCCATTGTTCTTTGTCTATAAGAAGGTCCTCCATCTTCAGCTTCCATAGCTCAAAGTTTTTACTGTTGAACTTCTCTATCTCGATTCTAGAGGAGCTTGCCATTCCTATTTCTGCACTCAAATCACCACTGCAAAAGCTCCCACTAAAACCAAGTTTATCACAGACCCAAGCTAAAATTGATCTATCAAGACCGAGCCAAACCCTCAACAACAAAGGCGTCCCTCTGAAGCCAAAAACGAGCTCTGATACCACATGTAAGTTTTAAATTCTGTTTTGCTTAAGAATCTATATGCATTGCTTTACTTCACAGGTTTAAAACTTACACTTATGGCCTTTAGTAGCCATCCTTTCTTGCTTCACATTCAACCCACCTGGTTGTCTACCATCTGCTGCACACCTTGCAACAATCTTTACAGAGCATTACACTCTGTCTCCCTTCACCTGCCGTCTACAGGTGAAATCAAGCTCTGATACCATTTGATGTTATCAGGCTACCTCCTCTTGCCTTTTCCTGCTGTCTGCAAGAAAATTTTAGATCTGATACCACTTGATGGTATCAAAGTATTTTCTTTGTCTACTCTCTGCTACCTGAAAATAAAATCAGGCTCTGATACCACTTGATGGTATCAAAGTATTTTCTTTGTCTACTCTATACTACTTGAAAATAAAATCAGGCTTTGATACCACTTAATGCAACCCCCCTCCCTTCATGGGGGTTGTATGACCTCCTAGTCTTGGATCTTCAAATATATGAGCCAAATCGACTCTTTGGGACCCTACTAGCCCCACAAATCATTTTACACGCCCATTTTTCTTCTAGGCGCAGGCCCTATGAGACCCGTAGGCTCCTACTAAGCCCCTGTTATTTTCTGAAAATCCGAGTGATGGGAACTAGCTCCCTACGCTAGGTCCCTTCTTCTTCACATGACCACAGGCTATGATCTCGAGCCAATCCTCTTCGCAAGTCCGTTCTTCGGAGCTTTTGCGAGCAACTTACTCCCTTTTTCCCAATCTCCGAATCGACGAATTTACCCGGGACCCGATCTACGGTCCATGAATCTCCCATAACCAACGATCGTGATCTGCTTCAGACTCCGCCTTTGGGAGTTCCTCCCACTCCACTCTCCTCTTTCTTTCCGAAGTACTTTTCCTTCGACACACACAGATCTCCGTCACATGTCCTTATAGATTCAACGGTCCAGATCCACTTCGCTCTTCGCAACTTTATGAAGCTTTCGATTTTCTCTACACAACCCTTTCATAACTCTATCTCCTAGACTCTTCGATCTATAGCCTCCTATCTCTTGTCAACCAATGTTCAGGATCCTCTTCGGCTTTAGAGCTTCGACGATCTCGCACTCCGCTCAACTGAAAACTCCTGGAGTGTGATTTCTCTGGTCTTCTAGATCTCTTGCCACCTGTCCCTCCGAACAATGGACGGTCCCGCTTGGCTCCGATATGTCACTATTCCATTCTCTTATGCACTTAAAAATGGATTTTAAGGCTCGTGCAACTTACCTCTGGATTAGACGACCGTTGATCCATGCACTCAGATCCGATGGCTAGTATATGTTCCTGCTCCTTGATGTCTAGACTCTAATCTGACGGTCCAGATATCTCCCCCTATAGCTGATCTTTCGACTGCTATAGCTCCTCTAATTAAGCTTTGGATTCCTTCTGAAATTGGGAAATGTCTGAGTATCAAAGGCTATGGCCTTCGATATTCCTCCTGCGAGCTCGAATGCTGGGTCTCGACAGTGCTTTTTCTCCTTGAGCTTGGCAACGTAGTTTAATCTCGGCCCTGGCGCATGCTTGCGCTTTCATTGTGCAAACTTGCACTACTCCTTCCACAGTCCGAGACTTGGACTATTCTCATCCTTCCACACTCTTTGCAGAGATTCTATTCCCAATGGTACTGTTCCTCCTGAGATTTAGCTTGCTCGAATATCTAAGGGACTCAAACCTTCTGCATCCTTCAAAGGACTTATATGGTGCCCTCCTGGCAACTCGAAGCTCTTCCTCCTGCATTTTGTAAAGTGAAACCCACTTTACCTCTGGCACACTCCTTGCGTTCTCTATGCAGAATTGCACTCGACTCTTCTTCGATTATTAACCTTGTGGTGTGCCCTCTTGGAAACCTTTCTCCCAAAACTTCGAATTAAAGTTCTCATGCACTCCTTGCACTCGACTGAGCCTTTAGATGACTTCATACTTTCAACACTTCATCTAAGTGTTGGCCCAGTGCACTCCTTGCACATGTCTTCTTCCCGCTTCCTGAAATCCTTCAGGTTCACCGAGGCATCCCCTGCATCTACTCAATGCACACTTGGAGAGCTCCTTTCCCTAGAGTTTTCAAAAACTCTGGTTCCTTCAACCTCTTCCAACACTTCAAAATGTGTTGGTCCTGCCCACTCTTTGCACCTGATCGAGCATTCCTTGCTGATACTTTCCTTCAGAGTGTTCAACAAATCTGAAGTATCTCTCCTGTTTTTTTACCAGAGTGTTTAGTAACTCTAGGGTGTCTTTCCTGACACTTCTCTTCCTCTGAACTTGAAACAGATTTCAATTGTGCACACTTGCACCTGCTCAATGCCCGCTTGGCAGATCTTCACAGAGTTTTCCAATAACTATGGCTACGCTTCTTCCTGCGAATAATTTTCTCCTTCAAGGTATTCAACAAACTTGAGGATCCTCTTGAGTATGTAAATTTTCTGGTGTGCCCTCCTGACACATTCTTCTCTGAATTTGATTTGAAATTCAGATGCACACTCCTTGTGTTGGCTCACAAACTTTTCAATACTCTGTCGTGCACTCCTTGCACTTAGCCTCAAGAACCCAAAACAATTTAACATAACTCACAGATAGAGAAATTGTATCCTCACCCTGTAGATGGAAACCTACCACAAGAATCTACAACATATACACACATAGACACACATATAACATTCATCAAATACAAATATTCACCACATAAGAATCAATAAATAGGGAAATCTATTCTTTTATATTAATATCAGAATGTCAAATAAAATGTGTGATCTTGGATGGCAACTGAGTCTCGTCTCTCTCCAACTCTCTCCTTGAATGAATCATTTTGATACAAGAGATTTTTACAAAAGAGGGGCTCCTCGAGCTCTCCCTCCAACTCACCTAACTCTCATTAATTACATTGAATTACATTCAATGACCATCTAGTCCGAATCATATCTAGATCCCATCAACCTGTCAACCATTAAAGGTGACCTCATCTACAACATGTACAAAGGCATGACTTGGCTCTGCTCAAGCCTGACAACATTTACTTGCATTAATTACATTTAAATTTAAAATTTGAGGGAAAAATGACAGGGTTGGTGCCTCTGCCCTCCTTGAATGTGCACCAATGTGTTGAATAGCACATGCCGAGGTGAAGCAATGCTCTGGCATCATACTACACTGCTGGTAAAAATCATGAGCTCTTGCTCATGGGCTCCTCTGCTTTGTTGTTGAAATCCCCTTGGATCCAAAACTTTCCCCTAGAGCTGTCAACCTAGTCCTCTGCTTTGTTGTTGCTGCTACTCTGCTACTCTTGCGGGTCCTCCTCTATTAAGCTTCTCTTTGTTGACAACTTCTTTTGCTGACTTCAACATCGGTTGTCTTATCTCTTGTATCACCTGTTCCAGCTACTCTATGGGACGACTTTCCTTATGCAGTCTTCTTGGATGCAACTCCTCTTCCTCATACACATCAAAGGGAAGATCGTCCTGATCCCATGATGTCTCCATCCTTTGTGTTCGTGACTTGCCACTCCACTAGGGACTCCAGTTTTGTAGACTCCTTACAGAGATGCTGCTCAACCATCTCCTCTTATAGATCAACTTCTGTCAGTTTCTCTGCTGGTACATCTCCAGCCTCCTCCAGCTACTCCTCAGACTGGTATGCTCCTTCATCTGTTTCCAACCTGTCCTATTGAATGTGATGACTTTTCACTATCACCCTTCTCTCCAATGATTTCAATTCTTTGTACAACTCAGCAAAGCCCATGTTGTCTTCTTCCTCTTATGTTGCAGGCTCTAGTGTTGCAATCATCTCTTGTTTAGCTTCCTGGCTGAAATTGCTGAGCAGTTCGACTAAATGCTCTTCTCCTTCAGTCTGAATGACTGTCCTTTGGAAGCCATATTCTCATTCTGGATTGTTCAACCAACCCTCCAACATCTCCAACTCCATCTCCCATTGATTAAGCATGTCATATGGATGCTCTTCTTCCTCTACTGAGGCAGACTTCAATATCTTCTCCTTCTCCCCTATTACAATCACATCTGGCTGTATTTCTGCTGCTGCATTTGCAACACATATGCTAGCCTCTGCTTGGCTGCATGGCAGGAATATTTTGATTCCTCCAATGATCAGAATGCTCCTTTGATCTACCTCCTCTCTGATGGTGGACATATTTAACTTCTCATCATATTCATTCATCATGGCCTTTCTTTTGCCTCCCTTCCATATATCACCACCCCTTGCTGATATGAACTCTCAACTAAGTTCATCTCTTCTCCCTTTCCCATCTCGAAATATGGATTTTTCTCCTACCCTCTTAACATTTTATGAGATCGACTGATCTCTTCTCATTGCACACCTGGGAATTTGAATGTTCATCACTACCCTCTTGGTAGTTCACGAGATCCTCTATTGACCTCAACTCATTGCCCACCTAGCAATCTACGAGATCTCTACTTGCTCTCTTCTCCTCATCACTGAGGCTTTCTCCAACATTTGGTTCGCAGATCCCAACCATCTCCTCCGTGTCACTGAGGATTTCAACCTCCCTCAACCACCTCCTCAACATCCATTGCTGCCTTTGGGCCAATGACTTCTAAACATGCCATTTTACTTTCTGCTTCAGATGCCGCTCGTACCTCTAGCGTACCTACGATTGTTGCTACATCTTCAATGCTAGCCTCTCCATCTCTGTCCTAATTTCACTGAGCTCCTTGTCAATTTCTAATTTGATTTTCTATTGGTGGTCTCCGCTTCAACCACGCTTATGGCCTTTAGTAGCCATATTTTCTTGCTTCACCTTCAACTCACCTAGATTTCTACCATCTGCTGCACACCTTGCAACAAGCTTTACAAAGCATTACACTTTATCTCCCTTCACCTGCCGTCTACATGAGAAATCAAGCTTTGATACCATTTGATGTTATCAGACTACCTCCTCTTGCCTTTTCTTGCTGTCTGCAAGAAAATTTCATCTCTGATACCACTTGATGGTATCAAAGTATTTTCTTTGTCTACTCTCTGCAATCTGAAAATAAAATCAGGCTATGATACCACACAACCCTTTCAGAACTCTATCTCCTAGACTCTCTGATATGATGCCTCCTATCTCCTGACAACCAACGTTTAGGATCCGCTTTGGCTTCAGAGCTTCAGCGATATCACACTCCACTCAACTGAAAACTCTTGGAGTGTGATTTCTTTGGTCTTCTAGATCTCTTGCCACCTGTCCCTCTGGACAATGGAAGGTCCCTCTTGGCTTTAGGACTTCACTATTCCATTCTCCCTTTCACTTACAAAGGGATTTTAAGGCTCGTGCAACTTACCTCTGGATCAGGCAACTGTCGATCCACGCGCTCAAATCTGATGGCTAGGATCTGTTCCTCCTCGGCACGCTCCTCCTCCTTGATGTATGGAATCTTATCTAACAGTGCATATCTCTCCTCCTGTAGCTGATCTTTCGACTTCTGTAGCTCCTCCACTTAAGCTTTGGATTCCTCCTGAAATTGGGAAACTTCTGAGTATTAAAGGCTGTGGCCTTCGATATTCCTCCTGTGAGCCTAAATGCTGGGTCTTGACAGTGATTTTCTTCTTGAGCTTGGAAACAAAGTTTAATATCGGCCCTGGTGCATGCTTTCACTTTCACTGTGCACACTTGCACTACTCCTCCCATAGTTCAAGACTTGGACTATTCTCATCCTTCTACACTCTTTGCAGAGACTTTGTTCCTAATGGTACTATTCCTCTTGAGATTTAGCTTGCTCGAATATCTAAGGGACTCGACCCTTTTGCATCCTTCAAAGGACTTATATGGTGCCCTCCTGGCAACTCGAATCTCTTCCTCCTGATTTTTGTAAAGAGAAACACACTTTTCCTCTGGCGCACTCCTTGCGCTCTCTGTGCAGACTTGCACTTGACTCTCCTTCAAGTCTTAACCTTGTGGTGTTCCCTCTTAACAACCTTTCTCCCAGAACTTTGAATTAAAGTTCTCACACACTCCTTGCGCTCGTCTGAGCCTTCAGACGACTTCATACTTTCAACACTTCATCTAAGTGTTGTCCTGGTGCACTCCTTGCACATGTCTTCCTCCCACTTCCTGAATTCCTTCAAGTTCACCGCAAAATCCCTTGAATCCGCTCAATGCACACTTGTATAGCTCCTTTCCCAAGAGTTCTCAACAACTCTGGTTCCTTCAACCTCTCACAACACTTCATAATGTGTTAGTCCTATTCCTTGCTAAGAGTTTCCTTCAGAGTTCTCAACAACTCTGAAGTATCTCTCCTGTTTGTTTACCAGAGTTTTCAGTAACTCTAGGTTGTCTTCCTTGACACTTCTCTTCCTTTGAACTCGAAACAAAGTTAACTTGTGCACACTTGCACCTACTCGATGCTTGCCTGGCAGAGCTTCATAGAGTTTTCCAATAACTTTGGCTACGCTTCCTCCTGTGGAGAATTTTATCCTTCAAGGTATTCAACAACCTTGAGGATCCTCTCGAGTCTGTAAATGTTCTGGTGTGCCCTCCTGGCATGTTCTTCTATGAATTCGATTTGAAATTCAGATGCGTACTCCTTGCGTTGGCTCACAAAGTTTTCAATACTCTGTCGTGCACTCCTTGCATTTAGCCTCAAGAAGCCAAAACAATTTAACACGACTCATAGATAGAGAAATTCTATCCTCACACTATAGATGGAAACCTATCACAGGCATCTACAACATATACATGCATAGACACAAAAATAACACTCATCAAATACAAATATTCACCACATAGGAATTGATAAACAAGGAAATCTATTCTTTTATATTAATATAAGAATGTCAAATACAATGTGTGAGCTCAGACTGCAACTGAGTCTCGGATCTCTCCAACTATCTCCTTAATCGAATGAATCATTTCGATACAAGATATTTTTACAAAAGAGGGGATCCTCGAGCTCTCCCTCCAACTCACCTAACTCTCATTAATTACATTGAATTACATTCAATGGCCATCTAGGCCGAATCAGATCTAGATCCCATAATCCTGTCAGCCATTAAGGCATACCTCATCTATAACCTGTAAAAAGGCATGACTTGGCTTTGCTCATGACTGACAACATTTACTTGCATTAATTACATTTAAAATTTAAAATTCGAGGGAAAAATGAGAGGCTTGATGCCTATCCCCTCCTTGAATATGAACCGATGTGTTGAATAGCTGGCGCATGCTGAGGTGGAGCGATGCTCCTGCATCAAACATATTAAATAGCCAATTGACGAACACAACGATACAATCATGACCATCTTTGGTGGAGGGAAAACCTAACATGTAATCCATGGATACTATCTCCCAGGGATTTTCTTTGGTAGGGAGAGAAGTGCACAACCCTTATTTCTTGATGGATGGTTTAGTGATGGCACATGTAGTGCATGACCTGCTATATTGGATGACATTTTGTTGAAGCTCTAGCTAGTATAAATACTTCTATAGTACTACTACCATCTTCCCCATACTGAAGTGCCTTGCCACTTGACTGCAATGTGCCTCCCAAATTAGCTTTGCATGCTCACTTGAAGGAACACAATGATGGAATAGATAGCACAAGAGTGCATTCTGGAGGTGGAATTCCATGAATTTTTTTCTTGCACTCAGTGTTCAATAAGTAGCAACGTAGGTAGAGTCATTGTTGTATAATTGTGGCCACCTAGAGGTCTCGTTCTCATAGGAGTAAAAACTATGGTTAGTGCCACAACCAGTGCGCCGACTAAGGTAGTCTACAACACGGTTGGTGCACCCCTTATTGTACTTAATGTTCCAATGGAATTGTTACAGGTATGTAGACCACTTTTTATGGTGGTCATTCTGCAACTTTCCATGTGATTGCATAAATTGTAGAGGCTTGTACTCAATGTGGAAGATTGTTTCCTTTCCTAGAATATAATGCTTCCACTATTGGACTTCCTGCACAATGGAGTACATATCCTTGTCATAGGTATGATATTTTCAAACAACATCAGATAACGTCTCTCTTTTATAGGCCACTAGATGTCCCTATTGAGTGAAGAGTGCATCGATAGCATAGTCAGAGGCATCTATCTCAATCTCAAATGGATGTTGCAAGTTTGGAAAACTGAGGACTGGTGCAAAGCAGAGGTGATGTTTTGATCCTGGAATGGTTTATGTTGTGATTTATATCAAGAAAAATTGGCTTTAGCTCTGCCTTTGTTCACTTGACTCAAGGGCAAGGCGATATGACAGAACCCCAACATGAACCTACAATAGAAGTTGGTGAGGTCCAAGAAGATATGAAGCTCTATCAGAGTTGTTAGGGTTGGATAATCACGAATGACTTGGATCTTGGTTGGGTCCACATGCACCCCATGTTCATCCGTGATGTATCCTAAGTATTGAATTCTATACATGCCAAATGAGCATTTCTACGGATTGACATATAACTTGTGTTGCTGTAGGGCACTCAGACCTGTTGAATGTGCTACAAATGTCCTACCTAGGTCCAATGGAAGATGAGAATGTATTTCAAATATATGACCACAAAAGAGTTTGTGAACGACTACAAGATTTCATTCATCATCCTCATGAATGTCATTGGAGCATTGGTCAAGCCAAAAGGCATGACCAACCACTCAAAAAGGCCTTCTTTATTTTTAAAGGTTGTCTTCCATACATCAATTTTTTCTATTAGAGCCTGGTGGTAGTCTGATTTCAAATCAATCTTACTAAAGAAATTGACACCCTTAAGATGATAAAGAAGATCGTCAATATGGGGGATTGGGTATCGGTTCATGATGCTGATTTGGTTTAGGGATCTATATCAATACAGAGTCACCACATGTCATCCTTCTTCTGCACCAACATAATTGGTCTCCCACAAGGCGAGGAGCTCAGTCGAATGTGGCCTTTTCGAGTGAGCTCATGAATTTGACACTTTCTTTACTCATTATGTAGAAGATATAATTTTTATATTGGACCATTGGGTAAGGGAGAACCATGTATGAAGTCAATGTGATGTTTGACCTAATAGTGCAAAGGCACCCCTATAGGTGAGGAAAATATGTTTCTATATTCCTCTATAACCTTGTCGACCTGCTTATATTGTGTAGAGAGATCCTATGCTAAAGCTATGGTGGTTGCAATGACCTTTCTGACGGAAACCCGCCCTCGACGGCACAGTCGCTCTTGCCAGGACCTTCAACAACATGGCCCGAAGAGTTAACAAACTCTTTTGACTCCCTCGGAAGTCTTTTACCCATAGTTCTCTTCTCTGCGATCCCCCTTTCGCCAGTCGGGAAATCGGGTTTCGTGGACTCGCGAACCTTGTGTGCACCTCCCGTGCAATATGAAACTCCGAATCCCGATCCCCGATGTCAACGGTCAACACTTCTGTGTATCGGGGATTTCCCTATCGGGAAATCGACAGATGAAAGGTGGCGATTTTCTCACCTTTCAAAACCCTGAACGCCGATGTGCGATGCCACGTGCTGTCCTCCGCTCTGTCTCCGTGGGACCCGTCGCAACTCGGGGCTTTGCTGTTTTTCCGTGCTCCCTTCGACTTCAAAACGCCGAAGTGCTGAGTCCCGACTCCTCGGGATCTCGTGCCACCTGTCCCTCCGATGATCGACGACTCCGATTAAATCGGGAAATCGCAACTCGCGATTTCGACGTGCATGCAACTCTTGCACTCACCAACCCCGATATGCCGATGTTCGATGGCAAACAGATTCTCTAGTGTGCTTGCGAGTTAACCCCCTCGCAACTCCTCCACGATCTGACGGTCTGCGGGATTTCGTGACTCTCTACAACAAATCCAAGTCGTCGATTCTCTTCCTCTGGAAGAGTTCTCCGCTTCACCAGTTCCGTCCTGTGCAACTGAAGCAACGATACTATCCCTCCTGAGCTTTTACCAACTCGGACTTCCCCGGAGTGTTTGCGCACACTCCCTGTGCTCAACCTTCAACCACTCCCAATAGTACTCGAAGTTTTCTAGGTTCTGTGCTTTCACAGTCACAGCAACCCCGACCTTTCTTTTCTCAGGCTTGCTACTGAGACTTCAATCCGACCTGCACTTTACCTGCACGGCTCGAATAACCCAACACGATTTTGATCGATGAGAATAAGAGTTTCACTATTGAACCTCCTCAACGCACTCTATGCGGAGGAATTCGACTGCACTCTATGCAGGAATCTCCTGGTTCGGATAGTGAAACAATTTGGAACTTATTCCCTCATTCTCTCAGGTTTCGAACCTGATATGCAATCACATATGCAGCATATAGAAGATAAGCATAAAAAGAAGCAAGTATGCAACAGCATAATATCAACAACACACAAAGATCAAACACATCCATGAAATTGAATCAAAGCTTTCCTATTAATTCAATGTCTGTACATGGAGATTCTTCACAAGCTCCCTGTTCTGCTCTCTCTTGCTCCTGTATGAAATGAGAATGATCCTACAATGATACAAAGGAGGGTGCCTATATTCCGTTTTCCCTCTCGAAAGAAAAACTGTCTAATCTACAGTTAATTCCTATCTAACAACATTAAAACTATTAAATGCCTTCCTATCTATATTACAATACAAGTGCGCTTCATATGAATGCTTTCATTCAAACGACGGCGCAACAATATTTTCAAAGTAATTCAAAAATGCATGTGCTGGTGCTATCCAGCTGTATGTTCTTTACTCCACGCGCTGGCTCGCTTGATGAAGTCGTAGATGCTCCTGCATCATACTCTTCGGCTCAAAAGATTTCATGGGCTCCTGTCCATGAGCTCCTGCACACTATGCCCATGCTTCTGTATCACTGCCTCTGTTTCCCAGCTGGCATCCTCCACTGGGTGGTTCCTCCATTTCACCAGGTATTCAAAATACTGCTTTCTCCTGGTCTTCCTGCCTATTCTCTTGTCAAGTATGCACTCCATCTCAGGCTTCTGTGCAACTGGCAACTGCTTCTGCCACTGGATCACTGGTTCATCAGTTCCAGCTTCTGTGTCTCCAGCTCTGTAGGGGTATAAATCCAAAATGTTGAATATCGGAGATATCCCGATGCCTTCTGGCAACTCAAGCTCGTATGCATTTTCGCCAAATTTCCTCAGGATGCGACACGACCCAATTTTCTTCATCTTGAGCTTGTTATATGTCCCCCTTGGGAACCTTTCTTTCCACAAGTGCGCTAGAACCATGTCTCCAACCTCAAACTGAAGTTGTCTCTTTCTCTGATCGGCTCTGTGCTTGTACTCCTGATTCGCCTTCTGCAGCTGCTGTTTCACCTGCGTGTGAAGCTCTTGCATTGCCTCAGCGAATTCCTCAGCTCTCGCACTGCTAGTTTTAGCCTGTTCTGACTCCTTGAGCTCAGACACTCCTCTCGGATGTGTCCCATACAAAATCTGAAATGGGCTCTTACCTGTACTTCGATTCACCAAATCATTGTACGCGAATTCTGCCTGTGGTAAGATCTGATCCCAACTACTGTGATGCTCTGTCACTAGGCTTCTCAACAGATCTCCTAAGCTTCTGTTGACCACTTCTATCTGCCCATCTGTCTGCGGATGGTAAGCAGAACTGAATGCCAAGTCAGTCCCCAGCTTCTTCCATAGTGTCCTCCGAAAGTGACCTATGAACTTCGTGTCCCGATCCGAGACTATACTTCTCGGCAATCCGTGTAATCACACAATCTCTTTGAAAAAAAATTTCACGATGTGGGTTGCATCGCTGGTCTTATGACACGGAATGAAATGTGCCATCTTCGAAAACCTGTCCACCACTACAAAAATGGAATCCACACCTCATTGTGTTCTCGGTAAACCCAACACAAAGTCCATGCTAATGGCTTCCCATGGCCTCTCGGGTATGGGCAATGGCTGATAGAACCCTGTGTTCTACTTTCGGCCTTTTGCATGTTGACATATCCGGCACCTGTCAACAAACCGTTTAACATCTGTGCGCATGCCCGACCAATAATATGATTCGCTCAACTTGGCAAATGTTTTGTCATGTCCGAAATGACCTGCTAATCCACCGCTATGCTTCTCCTTCACCAAATTCTCTCTCATAGAGCAATCTGGAATGCACAATTGATTGCCCCGAAACAACAATCCATCCTGGATCAGGTAGTCTAGCCAAGGACTCCGATCCCTGAGAACTGGGTTCTCGGCTGCCTCGTATGACTCACCAAAGTCTGCATCACCTGCATACATATCTTTCAGATTCTCAAAACCCAAAGTTTTGACTCTGAAATCCTGCAGCAACAAGCACTTCCTGCTCAAGGCATCAACCACCTTGTTAGCAGTTCCCGAAATGTGCTTTATCACAAATGTAAAATTCTGCATATATTCCACCCATTTCGCATGCTTCTGGTTCAACTTCTCCTGTTGACTCACGAACTGCAATGCGTGATTATCGCTGTACAAAACGAATTCCTTGGGTATCAAGTAATGCCTCCACTTTTTCAATGCCTGTATGATGGCATAGAACTCCTTATCGTAYGTGGAGTACTTCAGCTTTGCATCATCCAACTTCTCGCTGTAATATGCCACAGGTCTGTCATCCTGACTTAAAACCCCTCCAATAGCATACCCACTGGCGTCACACTTCACTTGGAAGGTTTTCTGAAAATMCGACAACACTAACACTGGTTGCTCAGTTATCTTTCTCTTCAACAAATTGAAGCTTCTTTCAGCCTCCGCTGTCCAATGGAAAACCCTATGCCRCTTTTTCACAGTGTCCATCATTGCTGCGCTAATTCCGCTGAAATTTCAAATGAATTTCCTATAGAAGCTTGCCAAACTGTGAAAGCTCCTTACCTCAAAAACATTCCTTGGCGATGGCCAATTCCTGATTACTTCAACCTTCTCAGGATACATCTTTAGTTCATTTTCCGAGATTACAAAGCCCAAATAAATGAGTTCTGTCTGCATGAACGAGCATTTCTTCAAATTGATCAGCAGCTTCTCCTGCTGTAATCTTTTCATTACAATGGCCAAATGCCTCAAGTGTTCAACTCTAGTCTTGCTGAAAATCAATATGTCGTCCAAGTATATGACCACAAATTTGCCAATGAATTCCCGTAGGACTTCATTCATCAGCCGCATAAATGTGCTTGGTGCATTTGTCAGCCCAAACGACATGACCAGCCATTCGTACAAACCCTCGTTTATTTTGAATGCTGTTTTCCACTCATCTCCCTCTCTCATCCGGATCGGATGATATCCGCTCTTGAGATCTATCTTTGAAAAATAATTTGCCCCGCTCAGGCAATCCATCAAATCATCCATTCTCGGCAGTGGAAATCTATACCTGATGGTAATTTTATTTATTGCCCTGGAGTCTGTACACATCCTCCAGCCTCCATCCTTCTTTGGACTCAGCACTGTCAGAACAACACATGGACTAAGACTTTCCCTCACCAGTCCCTTGTCCTGCAGATCCTGTACCTTCCTTTTGACCTCCTCGTTCTCCTAAGGTGTCAACCTGTACACTGCCTTATTTGGAAAACTTGCTCCAGGTATGAGGTCAATGTGGTGACTCACACTCCGCATCGGTGGCAACGAACGAGGTAGTTCGTCCATGATGATATCAACAAACTCTCCCATCAGTTCCTGAATCTCCTCTGGCAAGTCGTCCACTCTTGTGCTTGTCAGGACAATTTTCGTCTTCCTGACAACAAAGAATTGTGGATCTTCATTTTTCTCCAGCTCTGTGAGAAGCTCTTTCCCACTTCCAGTGTCTTCATCCTCCACGTCACGCCTCTGTGCCTCAGCGACATGAGTTTTTCCCCTGTCCATCTTCCTATCTGGACAGTCCACGGCTTTATGACCGTCTTTACCACACATGAAACATGTGATAATTCCTCCTCTGCCTCTTCCTCTACCTCGGGTATGAGGAAATGTATTGGCATCAGCGTAATCTCCTTGCTGATCAGTTTGCTGTCTCCTCGGATCAGCAATTTGCTGCCTCTGCTGTGAGGTTCCACCTCTTTCAGCTTTTCCCCGAGGCCTCTTCCAATCCTCCTTGGGTTTTTGAGTTCTCTCTTGGGCAACTGCTTTTCCTCTGGGCTGGCTTCTACCTCGCCCTCGTTGTCCCTGCTTGCGACTCAGCTTCTCTTCGGCTTTTAGAGCCATCTGGTACGCATCCTCAATTGTTCGGATGGTGACCATGCTCAATTCATCCTGGATATCATACCTAAGACCATTCAGGTATCTCGCTACCTTTTCATCATCACTCTCTCGATGACCTGCCCGAATGTTGAGCCTATAAAACTCCTCGGTGTACTCTTTCACCGTCATCAACTTCTGTCTCAGGTTCTGCATGTGCTTGAACAGAGTGATTTGGTAATCCCTCGGAATGAACTTCGCCTTCATCTTGGCGATCATTCGATCCCAGCTCTTGATCTTTTGTTTGCCTTTGGAACGTTTGTCTGCCTGCAGCTCGTCCCACCATAAGGCTGCATGTCCCTTCAGCTTCGTGACGGCATGCCTTACCTTCTTGTCCTCTTCGATATCCTCATAATCGAAGTAGGTGTCGAGCGCTCGGATCCAATCCAACAACTCCTCTGCGTTTAGACTTCCCTCATAGACGGGAATGTCCATCTTTGTCTTTGAGCTCATCCTTGAAATGGCTCTGATCAACCTCTCGGTTGAAGCATCTTCTGCCGAGACCTCTTCGGCGTCGTGTCCAGCTTCCTCTTCAACCTCGGAATCGCTGAACTCCACTGCACCCGCACCACGCCTTTGGGTGGTTTCCATTTCTTCGAGTCTCGCCCTGAGATCTCATATTTGACGCTCCATCTCTGGATTCCCTGCTGGCCTACCCCTTCTTAGGGCGTCCCTGTCCTCACGATCAGGTGACTGCCTTTCTCTTCTGGGTGGCATGGCGAATTTCGTTACTGCTTCTCTCTACTATCGTAGCAAAGAGAAACCCTTTCTGTGCTCTGATACCACTTGACGGCAACCCGCCCTCGACGGAACAGTCGCTCTCGCCAGGACCTTCAACAACGTGGCCCGAAGAGTTAACAAACTCTTTTGACTCCCTCGGAAGTCTTTTACCCACAGTTCTCTTCTCTGCGATCCCCCTTTCGCCAGTCGGGAAATCGGGTTTCGCGGACTCGCAAACCTTGTGTGCACCTCCCGTGCAATATGAAACTTCGAATCCCGATCCCCGATGTCAACGGTCAACACTTCTGTGTATCGGGGATTTCCCTATCGGGAAATCGACAGATGAAAGGTGGCGATTTTCTCACCTTTCAAAACCCCGAACGCCAATGTGCGATGCCACGTGCTGTCCTTCGCTCTGTCTCCGTGGGACCCGTCGCAACTCGGGGCTTCGCTGTTTTTCCGTGCTCCCTTCGACTTCAAAACGCTGAAGTGCCGAGTCCCGACTCCTCGGGATCTCATGCCACCTGTCCCTCCGATGATCGACGGCTCCGATTAAATCAGGAAATCGCAACTCGCGATTTCGACGTGCATGCAACTCTTGCACTCACCAACCCCGATATGCCAATGTTCGATGGCAAACGGATTCTCTAGTGTGACTGCGAGTTAACCCCCTCGCAACTCCTCCGTGATCTGACAGTCTGCGGGATTTCGTGACTCTCTACAACAAATCCAAGTCGTCGATTCTCTTCCTCTGGAAGAGTTCTCCGCTTCACCAGCTCCGTCCTGTGCAACTGAAGCAAAGATACTATCCCTCCTGAGCTTTTACCAAATCGGACTTCCCCGGAGTGTTTGCGCACACTCCCTGTGCTCAACCTTCAACCACTCCCAATAGTACTCGAAGTTTTCTAGGTTCTATGCTTTCACAGTCACAACAACCTCGGCCTTTCTTTTCTCAGGCTTGCTACTGAGACTTCAATCCGACCTGCACTTTACCTGCATGGCTCGAATAACCCAACATGATTTTGATCGATGAGAATAAGAGTTTCACTATTGAACCTCCTCAACGCACTCTATGCAGAGGAATTCGACTGCACTCTATGCAGAAATCTCCTGGTTCGGACAGTGAAACAATTTGGAACTTATTCCCTCATTCTCTCAGGTTTCGAACCTGATATGCAATCACATATGCAGCATATAGAAGATAAGCATAAAAATAAGCAAGTATGCAACAACATAATATCAACAACACACAGAGATCAAACACATCCATGAAATTGAATCAAAGCTTTCCTATTAATTCAATGTCTATACATGGAGATTCTTCACAAGCTCCATGTTCTGCTCTCTCTTGCTCTTGTATGAAATGAGAATGATCCTACAATGATACAAAGGAGGGTGCCTATATTCCGTTTTCCCTCTCGAAAGCAAAATTGTCTAATCTACAGTTAATTCCTATCTAACAACATTAAAACTATTAAATGCCTTCCTATCTATATTACAATACAAGTGCGCTTCATATGAATGCTTTCATTCAAACGACGACGCAACAATCTTTTCAAAGTAATTCAAAAATGCATGTGCTAGCGCTGTCCAGCTGTATGTTCTTTACTCCACGCGCTGGCTCGCTTGATGAAGTCGTAGATGCTCCTGCATCACTTTCATTCACCTTATGATCAAACCACGAAGAGGAAAAACTTTACAGTTTAAGATATTACCATTCGACACTATTTTTCCAAGATTAATGAAATTTTAGTAGTCAGAACTACCTCTGGTACACTATAGGGATGACCTCCCAAAGTAACAATGACACTACATGGTCATGAATCATAAACAACATGGTGTTTCCACATATAGGGTTGTCCTAAAAAAACATCACAAACTTTGAGTGGGGCAACATAACACAATACCTCATCTTTGAAGGGCTTGATATCATAGGACAGATGACATTGTTGGTTGAAGCAAAGGTCTCGTCCCTAGTTCAACCAACCGAGAGTGTATGGTTGGGAGTGTGGCATTGTTGGTAGCTTCAATATCTTGATGATATTAGTTGAGATTAGGTTCTTCTAGATCTCACTGTCAATAATGAAATGTAGAGGGGTCCCCTTCACCAACATATGTGAATGGAAGAGGCATCCACCCTCCTTAAGATTCTTTGACTCTTCTAGTTTGATCTTTGCGGTTGAGATGTTAGCACTAGGTTCAACATCAATGATCCAATTTCACCTTTTTGAATCAGATTTCGATTCAGGGTCAAACTCTTTTTCTTTAAGCTCGACCAACAATAATGTTTTTGACTAGCATTCATCAATGTTGTGCCAGGGGTTTTTATGGAACTCACACCACTTTCTAGTTTCCTTATTCGACTTCCGATTACCCTTCTTTTCCTATGGATTGGATTGTTTGTATTGAGGTTATCTCTCCTTGATCTGTCCCCTATTTTATGAGTTAGGACCACCTTTACCATACTTATGTTGTGGCATATTTGCATACCCAAACTCCCACTTATTCCACTGGTTAAATTTTCGCTCGATTTTGATAGCATATCGATAAGTGGATCCCAGTGAAGAGATGTCCAAGAAATACATCCTTTATTGGATATACTTATGTAGGCCACTGTGGTACTTCAAAACTAGGTGCCACTCAAAGTCTTTGATACCCAACTTTGAGAACAAGCTATGGAAGATCTTGGTGTAATCCTACACCATTTGATCTCTCACCTATGCAGAGATATCTATCTCGTGTATTGGTCATCATAGTTTCCAACAGGGTAGAATTCCTCCTTGAGGGAATAAAAAAAATCCACCAAAGTGGATCATGTCTTGAATGTTACAAAATCATCTTCGTTATGTCTCTCCTAGTAAATTTTCCATCAATATTTGACATAGGGAAAGGATTTAAGGAGAGTGAAGGTGATCTTTTCGATGTCGGAAATTTTTTGAACAAAGTAATAACCCTCTAACATATTTAACCATTTATCCAAAACAAATGCATTTATCTGGCCATCAAATAAAGAGATATCAAAGTTAACTTGTACCTTGAAGGGTGTCGCACCTTTGAAATGGCTACTTGTTGAAGGTGCCTCGCCTGCCATCGACAATCATTGAAGGATCTAGGTGAAGTTGTCCATCATCTCGTTCTTCTATCGTACAAGGGCCTCCTCAAGAAAAATCTTGATAGGATATCCTACTCCTTCATCTCTACTTTCCCCTGTCATGTGAGGCCACTTGTGCTATCGAGGACAATCATATCCTAATGAAACTAGCTCGAGAGACAACTCTCTATACCCTAACCTTGTCGAGGACATGCACTGAGAAATAACAAGGAGAAGATTGCTATGATACCACTAATATAGATTATATCGGGAATTAAATGAAACAAACACATGAGTATAGCAGAGAGAACAGTAATATAGTGGAAAACCAACTTCTATTAATGACTAAAATAACAAAATACCTGTAACATCCCACTATAATACCTAGTTTAATTAATGTATAATGTAGATATGAATGTGGATATGGCCAAGCGTTATAATATGCGAAATGTATTTTCTGATTTTAATAAAAATAATGTGATGCTAGATGCTAATAATATGGAAAAATATGGGGGATGATTAATCCACAAGAGAGGGGAATGCCTGGGAGTGTCTAAGAGGGTTCCAAGAGGGGGAATGGTTTATGGGTATTAAGCCAAACCCAAATTTCTAAAATTTATTGTCATTTGGGACAACCTTCTATTTTTTGGTTGAGTGTATGAGAACCAATCATTGAATACATGTCAGAGGGTGGGTGTGAGAGTTACATCCCATAGTTATTGGAGGGCATGGGGATAAAGTACAATGAACACTGGGTAGAGTTAGCAGTCATCTGTCTTGGGAAAATAGAGGAAATTCATATGGGAAAAATAAGCATATTTTCACATTTAGTTTTTGGCATGAACAACAAGCAGAGAGTAGGAAAAAAAAGAGCACTATAGCTAGAGAAAGAAGGTAGGGCGAATTTTGGAGCATGCTAGAGAATTTTTGGAGCATTTTAGGGCTAAAGATTGAAGAGCTAGGTTGTGAATCCTAAATATTGAACTCCTGTGGAAGTTGCAATGTAACAACAAGTGTTTGTTGTTGTTTGCTTGTAGTTTTCTGAGCAATGAGATCCCTTGAGTTCCCAATAGAGATATTTCTGGTTACCTGTGCTAGAGAGACCCTAATAAACTAATGGGACACCCAATGGATTGAGAGAAGGGAAGGGGTACATTCCTTGGGTTGGGTAGGTCAAGAGGAAGAGAGATGGAGGAAATCCAGGATAACTGTAGGAGGATACGAGTGGGTTGTGGGATATTGAGTTGTGAGTGGGTTGCAAGAGCCATCCTTATTTTGTGTATTCCTAGCCCCAACTCGAGGGTGACTTGCTATTGAGATTTGGAATAAAATGTCTATGGTTGGGTGGAAATTCCTTCCCAAGCAGCTAGTGGCACAAACATTTAAAAAAAGAAGATAAGTGTTTATTTATTATCTGAGTTTTCTTATGAGTTTTATGGCTGTGCATTTTACCCTATGCATGAACATGGTTTATTTGTTGTTGTAGATGATTTATTAGTTACATTCATGTTCATTTAGAGTGTTGTTTATGCATTTAGTTATGTGTATCAGAATCTAGCTAATTCTCTGTATAATTTGTAGTTGGTAAGCTACAGGAAATGAGTTAGCAAGAAATTTTTCGATTTGTATGTGTATTCCACGTAGTAGTGTTCCTCAGTTAAGCTGGGGGACATCACATATTGGTATTAGAGACACATGTTGAACAACACTGAGCCTGCATGGGCCATACTTAGCACACATAACCTAATTTGTAGAATTAAAGCTTAAGGGATGTCTATAAATTTATTTGCTAAATTAATCTTGTGGAATTGGGGAAAAATTCATGGGGAATTTAAGGAATTGAGCTTAGGGATTAAAATCCTCAATTTTAACCTTTGAGCGAGTGTTTTGGGCTTGTGATTTGTCTAATTTGGGACAATACAGAGCAGATTGAGGTGAAATTGGGCGAAATTGGGAAAAAACCCCAGTTTCTACAATGAAAATCACGTGGAATTCGACGTGGAAGAGTCAAATTTTGGGTGCAGAAGTTGAATTGACTTGCACATGGACAAAATTGGCAATGAGAAGCTAAGTACAAAATTTCATGGTCGCCCTGACATAAATTTTGAAAATAAGTATTTTTGAAAATTTGGGTAATTTTCTATACCATGACATAGAGGCCACATGCCAGTGGTGACATGGAATTCCATAGTGGCAAGCTGGTGGCATGGTGGCAGGGCTACCAACGGAGCAACGAATGATACCACAAGTGGTATTGAAGCAGGGTGGTAAGTGATATCACATGGTGCCATGGCAGTTTTGGAAGCATTCCTTGGTGATGAAAAACCAATAGGAAGGCGCCACATATCCTGGGTGAAACAATTATTTCATCATGGAGGGCTATTAACCCTCGCGCATGTTGATGATGTGAGATTGTTGAGGGTCATTTATCGTCCCCTAATCTCCACCATTAGATCTGAGAGTATGCATGTTGCACACGCTCGAGGAAAAAGGGTGTGGGATGGGACCGACCCATATCTGCATCCAATGTTTGGGTTCCCATGGAATTCTAACAGGAGAGGTGGGACTCCTGTCCCATCCATGGTCAAAGAAGGTGCTAGGTGGGAATCTGGGTATGATGGGGCCCATGATATAGTTTAATTTATAAAATAAAGGTAAAAAAGGAGAGAAGGTAGAAGGTGATGAAGGATAATGGGGCAACGCTAGGGTGGCGAAGAGGGTGACATGGAATCACCTTAGGGTGCCATGTGGACCCAAAATGCCACATCAACAAATATGCCACATAGGAAAAATTATCTTATAGTATAAAAAAACAAAAAAAAGTCTGGAGACATTTTCTTATTTTGGGAATAACTATAATAGATTAATCCAGAATGAGATGAAGCTTCTAGTTTTTGTTCGTAATAAGGAGGGATACAAAAATTCCAGAGAGAGCCACTCTCCAATTATGCTATTATTTTCCAGAAAATGAAAATTACATGTTTTTGAAGATCAGGGTCAAGCTCAATGGAAGGAACACAATTATTGTTGAAACATGTACAAAGTGTCAGAAAATCAGACATGGAAATACTAAGTGAAGGGATTGGTTGAATTATAAGGATTTTGGACTGGAGGTGCCAAAATAGGGGAAAATCCACTATTCCGAGCCACTTTTTAGGGATTATTGGATTTCCAAAGGAGGAAAAGGGTCCCAAGATGGAAAACTGAAAAAAATTATTTACTCGACATTTTGTATACTCATCAAGCCAAACAACTTTGGTTTACATAATTTTTTCCAGAAGTGCACAGTTTGGGAGATAGCTAGTTTGGATAAAAAAATTTGAAGTATGGAAAAAGGGGTGAAAAATGGCAAAGTGGTCATTTCTAGATTGTTGTAGTTTCTGAATGGAGCATTATATTGACAATCTGAGAGTTTTTATGAATTCCATGTCATCATTATTATCTGTCTCATACAAAATTTTCCCTCTTTCCTGAGAGATTTACTTCTACAAGTAACAAAAGTTGGTGTCAGAGATAAATTGCACTAGAATGAAAAGTGTACAAAAGGGGTAAATTAACAATATTTAGATGATTATAAATTTCTTCTTAGAGATCAGAATTGAGCAAGAAAGTAGTCATTGGAAATATCTTGGAGAGGAGAATCCATTTATCAACCCAGAAAATTGATATGGGCAATATAAGTTACAATTAACACAAAAGAAGATGATTGGTGGCATTAGAAAACAAAAAAAATTATGCATTCTTTTCCAGAAATGTGTGTATATATCTTGTCTAATATAAAAATATTTGCATGCACATTTTCTTGCAGAATTTAGAGGTACATTAAGGAATTTTGGTTCCTGTATGAGAACCACAACCATGGAAGATGCCCAATGGTCCTATAGTCATGAAGGGGAATTCAGAGGGTTACATGTCAGCATGGGAAATGCTGAGACAATGTCTAATGGAAGGAGAGGGAGGAAAGAGCCTGTAACTATGAGAAGTCTACAAAGATAAGTGCAGAGTTATAGGGAAGATAATGAGAATGTTATGAAATCCTAGGAGGAGATACTTCAGAGTCTGAATATGCTACAGAGGAAAGCCAACAAGGACTCTGGGATAAAGAAAACAACTAGTGCTAGAAAAGTGACAACATCCATATACTATAGCATAAGAGATGAGCATGGAATGACATGAAATCAAGGATTATGAGCAAGGTCCATCATTCCCAAGGGAAATCCACTAGGATATCTCATGAAAGTTCAGGGAAAAGAAGCAACTCAAGTGTGTCCCTTTCCAGGAGGCAGAGGAGAAAGTAAGAGGGAGACATAGTGCAAGGTGAACTCAGGAAAATCAAGACACCAAATTTCAAAGGTGAGCATAGGAAGGGAGAAGAGACCAAGGCTTGGTTGTTGGAAATGAAGAAATATTTCCAGCTACATGACTATCCCTCAAGGGTATAAACAAGAATTGCAACCTACCACTTGCAAGGAAATGCAACCATGTGGTGGGATCAACTCAAGAAAGAAAAACACCTTGATGAGAAGAGGGTCTCATGGAAAAAGTTCAAAGGATATTTTCAAGAGAAATATTTGTTAGAGCATTAATATGAAAGGAATATGAAAGATTTATTTGAACTCAAGCTAGGAAGCATGCCAATGTATGAGCATGAGAAGAGATTCTTTGAATCGCTGAAGTATGTGGAATTCATAAAGGATGAGAAGGTCAAGATCCAAATGTTTATGAGTGGGTTACCCTCTTTCTACAGTGACAAGATACAATATGATAACCCCGAGAATTTGGAGGAAGCCATAATGAGAGAAAAACATCTTTATGAGTAGATTCGAGGGAGGCCAATCTTCCAAAAGACTTGGAATGACAAGATGAAGGGTAAGAAGCATGAAAAGTAGAAGGGTTTTAAGACACCCCTTTTCAAAAATAACTCCCAAGAAAATCGACAGGGATAGTCAACCCAAAATGAGCATAAGAAAACACATTCATTTGGGGAAAGGCCAAGGCAACATCCTGTACAATGTTGGGTATGTGAGTGAAATCACTTGTATAGGGATTGTCCACAACATTCAGGAGGCTAAAATAGTTGAATATATGGGAGGAAGCATGCCAAGGATGTATGCATCCTTGGAAAACTAGTAAGCAGAGTATCAATCCCCCATGATTGAAGTGGAAGGTAAGATTCATAACCATCCCATAACAATTCTAATTGATCATGGAGCTATAAATAGTTACATAAACTCTAACATTGTTGAAAGATTTAAATTGCAAAGGAGTAAGCATGAGAAATCTTGGTTAGTTCAGTTAGCCACATGGGCTAAGAGAAAGATCAATGAGTTGGTTAAAGATTTCTCAATATACATGAATGGAATCAACACAAAGGTGGATGTGAACATCATACCATTGGATTCATATGTCTGTCTAATTGGCATGGATTGGTTGGAAAAACACCATGTTGTCCTAGACTATTACAACAAGACCATAACTTCTCTTGATGAGGGAGGGAAATAGGGAAAGATTCACGGAATTTCGAGAGCTGTAGCTGCTAGATAAATTTCATCCATGTAGATGAAAAAGAGTTTCATGAAAGGATGCCAAATATTTGTAGCCCATATGGAAGAGGCAGTCAGAGATAAAGTGACAAGTATTGAAGACCATCTAGTCTTGAGGGATTTTGAAGATGTTTTTTGGGAAATCTCAATATTACCACCAAAGAGAGACATTGATTTCTCTATTGATTTGGTACCAGGAGTTTCCCCAGAGTCCAAGACACCTTATAGAATGGACACACCAAAATTGAAAGAGTTGCAGATGCAACTTGAAGAACTTTTGAAAAAGGTGTATATATTCCCAAGTGTGTCACCTTGGGGAGCCCCAGTTATTTTTGTAAAGAAGAAGGATGGAACGTTAAGGCTATGTATTGATTTCAGACAACTGAATAAGGTCACCATAAAGAATAAATATCCTTTGCCAATGATAGATGATTTATTTGATCAACTAATGGGTGAAAGGATATTTTCCAAGATTGATTTGAGATTAGGTTATCATCAAGTGAGGATAAAGGAAGAGGACATCAACAAGAGATCAATCAGGTCAAGATATGGGCATTATGAATTTACAATAGTGCCATTTGGACTATCAAATGCCACAACATTTTTCATGTGCTTGATGAATGGAGTGTTCAGGGAGTACCTGGAAAAGTTTGTGATTGTTTTCTTAGATGATATTCTCATATATTCCAGGACAAAATAAGAGCATGAACAACATTTAAGAATGATGCTACAAGTTTTGAGAGAACATAAGTTGTATGACAAACTAAGCAAGTGCATATTTTTATCAAAAGAAGATTCACTACTTGGCGAATATTATTTCAACAGATGGGATAAAATTTGATCCTGAGAAAATAGAGGCCATTAGAGGATGGCCAACACCAAGAAATGTGACACAAGTTAGTTTATCATTTATGGGTCTTTCTGGTTATTATCAAAGATTCATAAAATGATTTTCAAATATTGGAAGCCCAATCACTTCTTTGCAAAAGAAGGGAGTGAAATTTGAATGTACTTCCAAGTGTGAAGAGAGCTTTCAACAACTGAAAGATACTTTGACAAGTGCACCGGTCTTGAATATTGTAGATCTAGATGAAGATTTTGTAGTATGCACTGATGCATGCAAGGAAGGGATCGATGGAGTCCTCAATCAAAAAGATCATGTGGTAAGCTATGAATCCAAAAAACTAAAAGAGAATGAAAGGAATTATGATACACATGACTTGGAATTAGAAGCCATTGTACATGCATTAAAAATGTGGAGACAGTACCTCATGGGAAGAAGATTTGAGCTAAGGACAAACCACTGTGGTCTGAAGCATTTTTTTGGACAAACAACATTAAATGCTAGACAAATTAGATGGATGAAATTTTTGAGCGTAAATGGTTTTGAAATTAAGCATATAAAAGGAAAGGAAAATTAGGTGGCTAATTCACTCAACAAAAGAGATCATGAAATACATATTTCAACAATCAACATCTTCAACATAGATTTAAGAGACAAAATTTTAGAGGCTACAAGTTCAGATCAACAATATTTAAAAATGAAAGAAACATTACAACAAGGGATTTTACAACATAAAATGAACTATTATGAGATAAAAGAGGATGGAATCCTCAAGTATCGGGGGAAAACATATGTGCCAAATTCAGGAGATCTAAAAAATATAATTATGAGGGAAAATCACAATGTGCCATATCCTAGGCACCCAGGATATCAAAAGACAATTTCAGCTGTAAGAAGCCAATACTTTTGGCCAAGAATGAAGAAAGAAGTGGTTGATTACATAGCCAGGTGTCTAGAGTGCCAAAAAGTAAAGATAGAGCATAGACATACAACGTGGATACTACAACTATTGCCCATTCCTGAGTGGAAATGGGAAGTGGTTACAATTGATTTCATTATAAAGTTGCCCACGACACTAAAGCAACATGATTTCATCAGGGTGGTGGTGGATAATTTAACAAAAACTGCACATTTTATTCATGTGAAGACCACACACAAGGAAACAAACATTGCAGAGATTTACATGAAGGAAGTTTTCAGGTTACATGGGGTGCCTAAGGCAATTGTTTCAGACAAAGATACAATATTTACCTCTACTTTTTGGAAAGGTTTGTTCAAATGATTTGGAACAAATTTAAATCTCAGTGCAATATATCAACCATAGTTAGATGAGAAAACATAGAAGACTAAGAAAATAATTGAATACATGCTCATAATGTATGTGATGGACCAACCATCAAAGTGGGAAGACTACATCCACTTAGTAGAGTTTGCTTACAATAATGAGTATCAAGCCTCATTAAAAATGACCCCATTTGAAGCATTGTATGGCAGGAAGTGTAACATACCAGTGAGTTGGGATAACCCAACATACATAACTATCTTGGACCAAATTTGTTGTGGGAAATGGAAGAGCAGATGGAAAAGTTCAAGTAGAATATAAACGCTTCCCAGGAAAGGCAAAAAATTTATATAGAAAAGCATATATATTTATGGGATTTTAAAGTGGAAAAACATGTTTTTCTAAAAGTGAACGAGAAAAGAAGTTCAATAAGATTGGGTTTCTACCCAAAGTTGGCAGCAAAATATTGTGGGCCTTTTGAAATATTAGAGAAAATAGGGCCAGTTGCATACATGATAACGTTTCTTACATCCATGAGAGTGCATAATGTATTTCATGTGTCATTATTACAAAAATATGTGCCTGACTCTAACCACATAATTGATTGGACTGTGATCTAGGTGGAAAATGAAGGGGATTTCTAGGTGGAACCAATACACATCCTGGACTAGAAAGTCAAGTGCTCAGGAACAAATATATAGAGTTGATAGAGGTTCAATGATCTTGGTATGGTCCTGAAGATGCAACATGGGAGGACGAAGAAACTATGCGGGAGGAATACCCACAAATGTTTGTCAATTTTGAAGAAAATAGAATCTGAAAATGCAAGACTCCATTTTTGGGTAGCCATATTCCAGAACCACATCTTAGAATTCTTGTTCATATGTGCTGATATCCCTAATAAAAGAATGTTGTATCTTGATGGAATGGGAGCAATGATATGAAATTACTAACTGATTTGAAAAATGATGTTAAGTGTGAATTGTCTTAACTTAAATAGTAAGATTCAATGAATGCTTGAAAGACTAAAATTGAAGAAATGAAGAGCAATAAGAAAGAAAAATAGAGACAAGTTGATAACAAAGTTCACCCATTTTGGGCTACATATCCATGTTTGCTTCCAATGAGCAACAAATCCATTAAAATATGAAAACATTCACATCAAATCCTTATTACACCCATGCGATCTCCAACCTACAACAAAACTGTCTTTGGCCTCTCTAGGATGGTTGCAAAATGGTTGGGAACAAATTCCCCCTCTCTTTCTACACCGAAAAGGCTTAAAAATTCTTTTATTCTTCAATTATGCAGTTCTAGAATTCACCACAAAACTAAGTGGATTTGCGCATTCCTTTAATAGTCGGGCCTATGGTGCAATGGTAAAAGCGCTCTCATTATATAATGGGAGGTCGGAGTTTCAAACTTGTGGTCGTTCTGATTTTTCAGAATTGGGCAATATTACAATTCAAATATAATATCCTTCACATGTTATAACAAACAACTCTATTGGTGTATTGGTTAAGTCATTGTGTTTGTTGGGTAGAGGTTGCGGGGTCAAGCCCGTGAACCGTCCACTTTTGGAAATATATAAAAAATTAAATTTTAAATATAATTGATGTGGGTTATATCACAATGAACATTTGGTGGCACAAGGATCGAACATTGTGTTTGTTCCATGGAGGTCAGGGGTTTGATCCACTTGTCCGAGCCTTCCAGGGTCGATAAGACCCTTTTGGAAAAATTGGGGTTGCCACGCGGTAGCCTCTGATTGGTCCATGTGATGGCCCCGTAACCTGTACAATCAGCCTACCATGCCTTCTACCATGTCAACGCAACATCATCCTGCTACATCAATGCCACACCAACCTCCATACCATCCAGCTAGCATGCCACATCAACACTCGTACAATCCAGTCAGCATGTCACGTTAGCATATGTACTACCACATGTCATATCCATACTACCACATCAACACTCGCGTCATCTTCCACACTGCCACATGTTAGTCCCTAGTGATGCCACGTTTCCACCCTATCATCCCTTTTTGTCTGTTTTGCAAAAAATTTAGAAGGCCATAACTTTCTCATACGATGTCCATTTGATCTCGTTCAAATTGTGTTGGAAAGATCTCGAAGAGATATTTGACATGGAGACCTTTTCATCAACATTTGAGGATGTTAATTTTTATTATTCAAAAGATCCACCTATATCAAGCAGTGAAGGGGGAACATTCCTTGGGTCGACAAATTGAGAAAAATGAGAGATTATGGTTGGGACTGCAGTTGGAGAGTACACAAATTGCAAGCCTTTTATTTTTTGAATGTTATGATGTAAAATTATATATGTATTTTGACTTGGTGTTGTGCACCAAGGACAATGCACAATTATAGGGGAGGGGGAATGTAACATTCCCACTATAATCCCCAGTTTAATTAATGTATAATGTAGATATGAATGTGGCTATGGCCAAGAAATGTAATATGCAAAATGTATTTTTTGATTTTAATAAAAATAATGTGATGCCAACCATTGTGAATATGGAAAAAGATGGGGGTTGATTAATACACAAGAGAGGGGAATACCCGGGAGTGTTTAAGAGGGGTCCAAAGGGGGAAATGGTTTATGGGTATTAAGCCAAACCCAAATTTCTAAATTTTATTGTCATTTGGGGCAACCTTCTATTTTCTGGTTGAGTGTATGACAACCAATCATTGAATACCTATTAGAGGGTGGATGTGACAGCCACATCCCATAGCTATTGGAGGGCATGGGGTTGAAGTACAATCAACCTTGGGAAGAGTGGGCAGTCAACTATCTTAGAAAAATAGAGGAAACTAATATGGGAAAAATAAGCAGTTTTTCACATTCATTTTTTGGTTGAACAACAAGCAGATAGTAGGAAAAAAAAGAGCACTGGAGCTAGAGAAAGAAGGCACAGAAAATTCTGGAGCATGTTGAAGCATTTTTGGAGCATTTTGGAGCTAAATAATGAAGAGCCAGGTTGTCAGGCCTGAAGAGTGAATTGTTGTGGGAGTTGCATTGTAACAACAAGTGTTTGTTGGTAGTTTTCCTGGTAGTGAGATCCCTTGAGTTCCTAGTAGAAATATTCATGGTTACCTATGACAAAGATACCTTGATAAACGAGTGGGAGTCTTGATGGACTAAGAGTAATGAAGGGGTACATTCCTTGGGTTGGTTAGGTCAAGAGGAAGAGAGATGGAGGAAATTCATGATAGTTATAGGAGAATACCAGTGGGTTGTGGGATATTGAGCTTTGAGTGGGTTCTGAGAGGCACCCTTCTTTTGCAGATTCCTAGCCCCATCTCAAGGGTGACTTGCTGTTGATATTTGGAACAACAAGTCTATGGTTGGGTGGAATGTCCTTCCCAAGTAGCTAGTTGCACACACATTTAAAAAAAAAATATAAGTGTTGACTTATTATCTGAGTTTTCTTATGAGTTTTATGGCTATACATTTTACCCTGTGTATGAGAATGGTTTATGTGTTGTTGTAGAAGAATTGTTAGTTGCATTCATGTTCATTTAGATTGTTGTAGATGCATTTAATTACGGGTATTCAAATCTAGTTAATTATGTGTATAATTTGTAGCTGGTAAGCTATATAAAATGAATTAGTAGGATTTTTTTTCTTCGATTTGTATGTGTATTCTACGTAATAATGTTCCCTAGTTAAGCTAGGGGACGTTGCAATAATATCAACACAAACTGGATACAATGGTGGTAGTTTCTCTCTCTCTCTCTCTCTCTCTCTCTAGAGGTTGGATACTCTAATTCATGAAAGATAATACAAGAGGCTGAAAGGATGGCCTTTTAACATGAAGCAAGAACCCTAAAGGTCCAAAGCCCTAACCTTAGAAGGTGAAGTGCCAAAAAGGTGTTTTTTTGCATGAGGTGGTTAATTTCTACATCAACTTCCTGTTGGCACAACTTTTGCATACAATCTTCATTTGGTGCTCATAGTAGCTGGATTGAAAGGTTTAACTAAGGACTACAATATGGCTTGGGTGTAAAAAAATAAATCCTAGGCCTTGGAATTTCCCAGAAAGAATCATTTAGGGCCTCAAAACGCCTCTAAAAGTTTAAGACCCCCAAAATCCTAAAAAATCATAATAAAACTGTCTAGAAGGAGAACTATGTTGAGTCAGTGGAAGAGGTGGGTAGCCACTAATATGTACTTGGATCATGATGGTAGACCGACTTTAGATAAATCTTACTAAAGAAATTAACACCCTTAATATGATCAAGAAGATCATCAATCTGGGGGATTGGGTATCCGTTCTTAATGGTGATTTTATTTAGGGCTCTACAATCAATATAGAGTCGTCAAGTCCCATCCTTCTATGACAATACAATTGGGCTCCCACAAGGTGAGGAGCTTAGTCGAATATGTCCCTTTTGGATTATCTCATGAATTTTAGATTTTATTTTCTCATTCTCCAAAAGACAATGTCCATATATTAGGCCATTAGCCAAAGGAGCACCAAGTATCAAGTCAATTGATTGTTTGACTCGACAATGTAGAGGCACCCCCACAGGGGAAGTGAAGATATCTTTGTATTCCTCTTCAATCTTGTCCACCTAATTTTTCTATGTTAAGAGGCCCCATGATGAGGTGGTAGTGATCATAGTGACCTCCCATTCACCTTCTGATCGAACCATGAAAAGGACAAATTTTCTTGTTTGAGAGATTTCCTTTCAACATTGTTTTTCCTAGACCAAGGAAATCACAGTAGTTGGAACTACCTCTGGTACTTTGTAGAGCTATCCTCCTAAAGTAACAATGACATTACAAGACCCAGACTTATAAATAACATGATGTTTCCACATATGGGGTTGTCCTAAGAGAATATCTAAAACTTCAAGTGGGGAAACATCACCCAACACTTCATCTTTGAAGGGCTTGATGCCATAGGACAGGTGAAATTGTTGTCCGACATGGAGGTCTAGTCCTTGGCTCAACCAATTGATGGTGTATGGTTGGGGGTGTAGCATTGTCGACAAATTCATTCTTTTGATGACCTTGATCAAGATAAGATTCTTTTGTCTACCATTGTCAATAATCAAAAGTATTGGAGTCCCTTTCACCCACATATGTGAATGGAAGAGGCACTTCCCCTCCTTAGGATCCTCTGACTCTTTTGGTTGGATCTCTATTATTACAATGGCAACACTGGGTTCTATGTCAATGATATGCTTTCCCTTTTCCTGTTCCGAATCAAAGTTTGAGCCAAAGTTTGATTCTTTTTCTTTCATCTCAGTCAATGATGATTGTTTCGAGTGACATTCATGAGTGTTCTACCAGAGGATTTTTTGGAACTCAAACCACTTTCTAGCGTCCTTCTTTGACATCTTGTTACCCTTCTTTTCCTGAGGCTTGGATTGGTTGTCTTGAGGTTGGTTATCCTTGATTTGTCCTTCATTTTGTGAGTTGGGGCCACCTTTAATATGCTTTTGTTGTGGTGGATTTACTGACCCAAACTCTCGCTTATTCCTCTACTTGAATTTTTGCTTGATTTTGATAGCAGATCTAAGTGAGGAGATGTCCAAGAATTCCATATATGTTTGGATGTACTTGTGTATGCCACTGTGGTACTTCAAAACCATAGTATGTTGATTAAGCTTAGTTATGACAACATATCGATAAGAAAATCCCAATGAGAATATGTCCAATAAATCCATATATGTTTGGATCTACCTATGTAGGCCAATATGGCACTTCAAAACCAGGTGCCACTTAGAGTCTTTGATACCTAGCTTTGAGCACAAGGTGTGGAAGATATTGTTTTACTTTGGCATTGTCTAGTCTCTCTCCTAAAACAAAGTTGTCCATCTTATGTACTTATCATCATAGTTTCCGACAGGGGTTGAATTCCCACTTGAGAGAATCAACAAAAGGTGCCTAAGTGGGTTATGTCCTAAGTGTTGTAGAATCACCCCTGTCATGGATCTCCTAGTAACTTTCGCACCAATATTTGACATGGGGACGGGCTTTAATGAGTGCAAAAGTGATCTTTACAATGTCCAATTTTTTTTGAATAAAGTAATAACCCTCTGATAGATTTAATTATTTATACACAACATCCACATCTTTATTCCTTCAAATAAAGGATTTTCAAAGTTAAATTGTACCTTGAAGGGTGTTTCACATTTGAAATGGTTGCTTGTTGAAGATGTCTCATTCGTTGTTGGCATCTGTCAAAGGATATGGGTGAAAATTTCCATCATCTCATTCCTATGTCACATGAGGGATTCATCGAGAAACAAATTGATTGGATATTCTGCTCCATCATATTTCTTTTCATTAGTCGTGGGAGGCATCTTGGCCTGGTGAGAGTGGTATTACCCAAGTGAAATTATCTTAAGACTCAACTCTCTATACCTTGACCTCGTTGGGAACATGCACTAAGAAACAAAAAAGAGCAGATTGCTATAATACCACTGATATGGATTGTAAAGAGAACGAAATGAAAGGAAGGAATATGAATGGAAACATACACATAGAAATATAGTAGAGAGCACATTAATACAATGACACCTGAGTTCTATTAATGAATGAAATAGCAAAATACTATAAAATGCAAAGCAATACAAGCTATCTAGAATGGTGGTAGCTTATCTATGAATATAGAGGTGTTGGATACACTCATTTGAAAGAATACATTATGTCAAGATTATGAAAATGGCCTTTTTAATATAAAGTACTAAATCCTAAGAGGGAAAATCCCTAAAGATCCAAAAACCTAACTCTAGGAGATGAAGTGAGATAAAGGATTATAGGCCTTGAGGTGGCTAGTTGAAAATATCTAACTGAGATGTAAAATGTTGGAAGGATTGGGAAGGAAATATCTAGCCCAAGCCTCCGAATGGCCAAAAAACATCGCTTAAGGCCTCAAAACTGCATTGGAAGTCTAGTACCTAAAAAACTGTAGATAAAAAAACTGGCAAGATGGAGAACCATGCTGAGTCAGTGGAAGAGGTGGGTGGCCATTGTTATCCACCTAGATCATTCCTTCCCCCTTAGGAATAAATGGTCATCATTGCATCAATTTACCTCATCAGACGGGGATACTTTTGTTGAATCTGCCTCTTGGTGAGCCACTTGGGTTGGTGAAGAAGTTGTCCTACTTTGACAACTCGATAGAGTTATATGTTCTATTGGTGGGTGTCCTTCGTCTTGGTGTCCATGATCCAATTCACTATAGATTTTTGAATGCAATCAAGGTTGAGTTCTTGAGGGACCAATTGCTTAGCCACCTATGAAGTGTCCAATAGTGGTGGAAAATATGGTTGAAGTAGCTCCACATTAAATACTAGGTGCAAGCCAAGGGAAGGAGGAATACTCAATTCCAAATAATTCTCACCCACAACCTTCATGATGGTGTAAGGCCCATATTAAAGTGGTATGAGCTTCTTGTGGTAGCCCGTGAGGTTCTCTTTCTGCAAATGTATCCATACCTTATCACCGACCTGGAAATTGTGTGGAACCTGATACTACTCGTGTCACTATTTGTATTTGGATTTGGATTTCTATAGGATATCATGAAACTTTTGTTGGATCTGCTGGATCCATTCAAAAAATTTGGATTCTCTATCTATCTCAGTATAGGAATGAGAGGACTCTTCCAGTGAAGATGTAATTGGTAGAGATACATCAATGGGGGACAATGGATAGAACCCCAAGCACACCTGGAAAGGGTTGTGGCTAATAGAGCAATGTAAGGATATGTTGTAGCGATGTCGGACATATGGAAGGATCTTATCCCATGTATGTGGATTCTTGGAGTTGTACATGTGTAGGATATGCACAATCATCTTATTGACCACTTTTGTTTGTGCATCAGTTTGGGGGTGGAAGGTAGTCGATTTGGTCAACTTGGTGTCCATTAGAGACCATAGGTTGGACCATAAGATATTGGGGAACCTACTATCCCTATATGAAATAATGGTATGTGGTAGCCAAAAATGAATCCAAACACGCTCAAAGAAGATCTTAGTAGTGGCTTCAACTATGATACTCTTCCTACATAGTGCCAAAATGATCTTCTTAGAGAATTGATCAACAACCCGAAAGACACAATCATTACCATTATTGGTGGAGGGAAAAGATGACATGTAATACATGGATATTGACTCCCAGGGCTTGTCTAGGGTAGGTAGATGAGTGTACAACCCATGCTTCTTAATGGTAGGTTTAACAATGACATAGGTAGTGCTCGATATGATATACTTATTGACATCCTGTCAAAGTTTTGGCCATTTTAAATACTTCTAGGGTATTTCTACCATGTTCTCCACATTGAAATTCTATGCCACTTGATGATAATGTGCCTCTCAAATTATCTTTTCATGCTCTCCTGAAGGAACATAAAGATGGCCCATATAACAAAAAAGTGCATCCTAGAGGTAAAAGTATGGAACTTTTTTACCTGCGCCTAGCGTTTGATATGTAACAACGAAGCCAAGGTCACTATCATACAATTGGGGCCACCCGGAGGTCTCATGCCGATATGATTCAATAACCACAATTACTGCCACAACTAGGGGATGAATGAGGAAATATGCAACATGGTTGATGATTCCCTTCTTGTACTTAATGTTCAAGTGGAATTATTTCAAGTACATGGACCACTTCTGAAAGTGGTATTTCTGTAACTTTCCTTGTGTCCGCATGAATTGAAAATGATTTTGATCAGTGTGGATAATCATTTCCTTTCCTAGAATATAATGCTTCCACTGTCGACATGCCCACACAATATCATAGAGTGTCTCACTCTAATAGGCCACTGAATGTCTATGTCGAGTGAGGACTACATTGATATCATAGTCAAAGACATCTCTATCAATATAGAAACATCTATTGCAAGCCCAACAGAGTGATGATTGGTGCTAAGCAGAGGTGACATTTCATATCCTCAAATGCTTTCTTTTGTGACTTAGATTAGGTAAAATTGGCTTTAGCTTCTCCCTTGGTCAGCTGTCTTAAGGGCCAAGCGATATGAGAGAACCCCAACATGAACCTACAGTAGAAGTTGGCAAGGAACAAGAAGCTGTGGAGCTTTGCTAGAGTCATCGAGGCTGACCAATCATGAATGAATTGGATCTTGGATGTGTCCACATGCACCCCATGTTCATCCATGATGTACCCTAGATATTGGATTCTCTACATGTCAACTGAGAATTTATCCATATTGGCATATAACTTGTGTTTCTGCAGAGTGCTCAAGACTTGTTGAATGTGTTACAAATGTTCTTCCCAAGTTCTGTTGAAGATGAAGATGTCATCCAAAAATGCGACCACAAAATATTTTGTGAATGGTGAAAATATATTTCCACCATCCTCATGAACGTTGTCAGAGCATTAGTGAAGCCAAAAGGCATGACCAACCACTCAAAAAGGCCTTCCTTAGACTTGAAGGTGGTCTTACATACATTAGTTTGTTCAATTAGGAACCAGTGGTAGCTTGACTTCATATCAATCTCATAAAAAAACTTGGCACCCTAAAGTTGATCAATAACATCATTAATTTGAGGGATCAGGTGTCGGTTCTTAATGATGATTTTTCTTAGTTCGAATGTGTCCCTTTTGGATTAGCTCATGAATTTGACGTTTTATTTTCTCATTGTCTAGAAGAGAGCATTTATATAACTTTCCATTAGGCAAAGGAGCACAAGGTATCAAGTCAGTTGAATGTTTGACCTAGTAGTGTAAAGGTACCCCCACAGGGGAAGTAAAGATATCTCTATATTCCTCTACAATATTGTCCACATGCTTTTGTTGTGTAGAGAGGCCCCGTGCTAAGGTGGTGTTGGTGATAATGACCTTTCATTCACCTTTCGAACCAAACCATGAAGAGGACAATTTTTTTAGTATGAGAGATTATGTTTTGTCATTGCTTTGCTGAGATCAAAGGAACTATAGTATTCAATACTACCTGTGGTACTCTATAGAGTTATCCTCCCAAATTAAAAATGACACTATGAGGCCAAGACTCATAAACAACATGGAATTTCCATATATAAGGTTGTCCTAAAATAACATCACAAGCTTCAAGTGGGGCAATGTCACACAATAGCTCATATTTGAACGGCTTGATGCCATATGATAGATGATCTTGTTGGTTGATGTGGAGGTATCGTGCTTGGCTCAAACAACTAATGGTGTATGGTTGGAGGTGTGGCATTGTAGACAAGTTTAAAATCTTGACGACCTTGATCGACATCATTTTGTTTTGGATATCACTATCAACAATGAAATGTAGTGGTGATCCATATTTATGAGGGAAATAAATGAAACATAAAAATAAGGAAAAAACACAAAGATACAATAATACTCAATTTCTATTAATGAATTAAATATTCAGAGACTATATAAAAAAATATATAGTGAAATGAACTCGCTAGAATGGTGGTAACTTATCTCTGAGAAGAGATGTGACGGCTATGTGCATTCACAAAAAGATGATTACAATGAGGCTCCAAAGGCCTTTTTAACATAAAGCATAAATGACAAAACCCTAAACATCCAAAATCCTAACCCTGGAAGATGAAATGCCAAAAGGTTTGTGGGCCTTGATGGGGGTAGTTGATACATCAAATTCCTGAGGGTGTAACTTTTTCATATGATCTCTTTTTGGGGTGCTTGGTACCTCTTTGGAAAGGTCTAGCCAAGGAGTACACTTTAGGAATCGCCCAATACAAGCATTTGGCATATAGTTGGCATTGTCATGTCGAAAAATCGTTGTTTAGGGCCTCAAAATGGCCCCGAAAGTTTGGGACCCAAAAAAATGTAGAAAAACTACTAAGATGGAAACTATATTCTGAGCTAGTGGAATAGTTAGGCGGCCACTGATGTCCACCTGGACTAGTCCTCCCCCCTTAGGAAGCAATGTTCTCCATTGCGTTGAGTGCCCCATCAAATGGGGAAACCTCCCAACTCCAGTTGTAATCATTGCAACGAATTCTACTGCCGAGTCTTGAGGCCTTGAAGCTTTTGACTCCTTTAAATTCTAAGGGAACCTTGATAGTCTCCTTCTCTTTATAGTTGTTCCTAGAATATCCCACTACAAGAAGTTCCTAAATCTATTCATATTGTTTCTATATTAAGTCCAACCCAATATTGAGGCCGATGACATGCAGGGCAATGGGAGAGGGAGCGCGTGAGATATGCTTTGGCACCACGTCACAAACATCAAAGTTGAATTTGAACAATATAGGATTTAGAAAGCCAAATAGTCAACAAGATTCACCATCAACGACTCTTTCCTACATGAGGGAGAGGTGAATTCCCCTTCAATTTCTTGAAATTCAACAAATGCATAATCTTATTGTCCTTGTTCTTCTTCTTCCCAATGCTATTAATGTTGTTATTAATAATATTCTTCTTCTCCAATGATGACGATGGAAACTTCAACTATAATAACATCCTTCCCCCCTGCAAAGTTGCAAACCACTCAGTCTGCTTGTTACTCACAAAACTAACACTTGCATTTTCAAACTCCCTGAGACTCAAACCCCACACAACAACACACTCATGCACATAGTAGGACCACCACATCACCAATAGTAGATGCATTTCCATGACTATACACTCAGTGAGACTTGACTACACAAACAAACAAATAGGTTATGGGAACATGGGAATGTGAAGCACACCTTCAAACCCAAAAAATAGACTAGTGTCAGGTGTAGAGATTTACATAGATAATTACATTTATTGCAAAAGAAACTCACCATCATTGGCTATGACAAACCTCCATAGAAGAAAAATAAAGAGATTTACAGAGATAATTACATTTATTGTAAGAGAAACTCACCATCATTGGTTGTGACAGATCTCCATAGTAGAAAAATAAATTGTACTAGACATAGAAAATGACAAATCAAGACCCTGGAGCTCCACATTCTGGAATCTAAGCTAGAAAGTTTGGCTATAGAGGGAAAACTATCAAAGTGCTCAAAGTAATAATCTTGTGAATGCACGATGGACGAGGTGAGACAAAAGTAGAGAAGGAATCGATCTGTGTGGGGATGTGGCCTGCATGGACAGATATGTCCAACTCAACCACCTACCACATGTTTGAAGGATTTATCTTAACTTGACCACCTACCCCATGTTTGAAGGCTTTATCTGTAAAGAAAACGCCACTACATTGTACATGTACACACATTGCAACATTAAATACATACATTTACTGGGTTTTGTTTTTATATTTTTTAGCTTTAAAAGAAACAAATATTCACATTGATTTTTGAACCTGTAAAATTTTTAGATGGCTTATTAAATTGGCCCGAAATTTGTGTGTTTAAAAGTTTTTGTCATACATGGTGGCCAAGTTTCAATCTGGGGCTGTAAGAGCACCTTACTTCTATGTGTGGGATTATACAATCACATATACTTGACACATATAAACACATTTTTTCATTATACAATCACATATACTTGACACATATAAACACATTTTTTCATTATACAATCACATATACTTGAGACATATATATCAATTTCCATTTTTGGACAACAATGTAGAGGAAAGATTATTACAGTGGTTTACACACATCACAACCATCATAAAGCACACATTGCAGGAATCATAAGCTATATTCTTGCATTAATAACAAAATTTCCATAATACAAACATACAATTAAACTATTTACAATACACTCTATATTTATAAATTTATAAGGATCAATACATAATGATCTGATCAAGATCGGATATGAAAGACATAGGTAAGATAGGAAACACAAGAAGAGGTAAATATTGAAGACCATTGAGTGACTGGGGTATTGTTTGAATTCAAATTGATATGAATCTCATTAACAACACCACACCAAATTCAACCAACAGAAAAGAGATGACATTATTCTAAATCCAAGAGTGATAGTGGAAAGTTGCAACTAGAAAAGGTGGTGATGTTATTTCCCATGAACTTCTACTTCTTCTTCTTTTGATTCCTTCTTCGCATGATGCTCATGGAAGATCTAACCCCTTTATCCCAGTGCAGCTGTTGCTGAAATTTCCTCCTCAAGCTTGTGCTCGTGGGCATGCCCTGGATCCTTCTTCCATGTGTGCTTCTTGTGCTACACATAATCACAAATATACACCAACAACAATTGATCAAAATTAACAATACAATATCCCATTTCAGTAAAAATGGATCACATAAGATTAGATTTCTCATCATCAAAACACATTAAGAGCATCTATGAATAATTAATGAAGGAAGGTATAGATAGTACCAATGCAAAAGCTCTAGCTGCCACATCTCCCATTTCACCCAAGTTTTCCATATGCTTGCGATGCTTATTTTACTTCACGCCTTCTTGTTCTCATCGACCTTAAAATTCCCAAAAACATACACATATGTGCTCTAGATCACCTCATTCTTGGGCAATAGAAGCATAAAAATAACAATATTTTAATGACAAAAATAAAGCAAGCAACAATCACACAATGAACATAGTATTTACATGGTAAAACCCTTCAAAAGGGAAACATCCACGAGGCAATGATAATCATTATTCCTATTGATCAAGGGAGAATTACAACAACCAAACACCGACTTACAACCTTCCTTACACTCACCCCACAGTCTTCTTTGCCTCTACATGCATGCAAAAATATACAACATCTATCAAACAATTACACAAATTGATCACAAACTAATCAAATAGTTACACAAATTGATCAAAAAATTATGCATGTCCATATTCTATTTTTAGCTGATTTGGTTCAGCTAACTGCAGAGTAGTAAGAGCCAAGAAATCCACCCATATCCGAACAATCGTGGGAAATTAGTTGACACATTTCAACAATCTCCACCTTGACAACAATTTACCTAATATATCATGCCCAAATTTATTCATCACCTTTCCTGCAAGCCAAGAGAAACCAAACACCACCGCAACTTCTCTAACAATACTAGTTTCGTGAACATGTCTGCACAATTTGCTTGAGTATGGACCACTCCAACTCCATCAGTAACCTATCTTACAAAATTATGCCTTGTCCCATTTTGATACGTTGGACTGTTAGTCAAATGCGCAACACTTTGACTACCACAAAACACTTTATCCTATACTTGTCCAAACTTACCCAATAGATCCTTGCATTAATGCAAGGCATAACCCGAGGTAGATCTCCTCTTGTCCAAGTATCCTGCAAGTTCTGAATCAACATAACCACAAACTAAATCGTTGCAACCACTATAGGTGATACTTGTCATTCCTCTAAGATAATGAAGCACCCATTCCCAATGCTCTTTACCTGGATTTTCCATGTGTCCACTGGCAACACCAATTGCTGCATGTGAAATATTTAATCTTGACCATTTCAACGCATACATACTTCCTACTGTACTAAAATATGGTATACAATACAAAACATTTTCTTCCTCATAACTAGAACATAAAATTGAAGAAAGCTTACAATGGAAAGCTAAAAGGATATTTACTGGTTTCACAATGTTCATATTGAACCTCATCAATCTCTTCTCCATAGACTTTTCTTGTGATAACTGTAGCTTACCATTATTCCCGTCTTTGTATACTTCTATGCCGAATATTTGTTTTGCTGCTCCTCTATCCTTCAACGGAAATGTCCTATCCAACTGAGCCTTTAACCTGCTGATATCAATCATGCTTTGGCTTGCAACAAGCATATCATCAACAAATAACATCAATATAGCAAATGTACCATAAACACAATGGTTATAGTTATTTCTTGATAAATTTTGTCTCACCATGAAAGAATCTAACCTCTTGTACCATTGCCTAGGTACCTTTAGGCCATACAATGATTCCCTGATTTTGCAAACAAATCCCTCTTTGCGATCCTAAAATACTTCTAACTGTTCCATGTACATATCTCTGCTAATGATGATTTTGTGGGAAGTAGGATCCCACAATCTATATCCCTTAACTTCATAACCATAACCAACAAAGATACAAAACTTGCATAAATTCAAAGATTGTAAGTCTGGAAGTAACTTACGATTTACCAGTACCTGCAACCTCTTCTTACTCACATGGCCCAATCGATGATGCCATAAACAAGTATATGCACTTTCTTTCATAGATACCACCGTTGCTTCACTTATTTCAGTAATCCCTTCCAACTTGTAAAGGTTCCCAATATTTGTAGCCTTCATTACCACTAAACTACCCTTTGACATTTTCAGTGCTCCACCTTGACCTGTGTATTTAAACCCACTAAAATCCAAAGCTCCTAAATAAATCAAATTATTTTTAAGTTATGGTACATGTCTAACATCTATCAACATTCTTACAATACCATCAAACATCTTAATCTTAATTCTCCCAATCTCAATAGTTTTACAAGAAATATCATTTCCCATAAAACCAACACTGTCATCTATAGATTGGTAAGATGAAAATCAACTTCTATGTGAACACATGTGATGAGAAGCACCAAAATCTAAAAACCATTCTTCTTGATATTGTGAGATACTACAAACATATAAAACTTCATCAACCATACCTGAACCTGAACTTGTTGTAGTTGAATTCGCTTCCTTTGTGGAGTCCTCTTTGGATACCTGTTGTCTTTTCCAGCAATCCTTCTTGAGATGCCCATATTTTCCACAGAACAAACATTTTCCCTTACCCTTTATGCCTTTTGACTTAGACATAAATGCTTCACTTGAATCCTCTCCTCTTTCTATAGATCAACCTCTAGCCATCATTTCTTCTGACGTGGAAGGTTCTAAACTGGATTTCCTCCGCATCTCTTCAGACAACAAAACTCCCACAACAGTGTCATAAACAATGGCATCTGTTGTGATAAACCACATAGATGTGATTAAATTATCCCAAGATTCAGGTAATGAACACAATAGCGTGAACACATTTAAATGTCAACAATTTTTGTACCTTCTTTCATCTATAAGAAATACAACTGCCTCTTCAAATAGATCTCGTTTGTCAAGGAATTTGTCATGTAAAGTATTTCCATTCTGTTCCATAAGCATGTTGTTGTCTCCTCTCCAACGATGTTAAACAAAACTTCATTTGCCAAACACAGATGAATGGTACTAATAGCTCTTTCATCCAGATCTTCCCACTCCTCGTCTTTCATGCTTGTCGATTTCTTTGTCTTTCCTGCCAACGCCTTTTGCAATCCTTGTTGCACAAGAAGACCCCACATCTCGAGCTTCCGTAGCTCAAAGTTATTCTTTCCATTGAATTTCTCCACCTCAAACTTTAAACTCTTCATATTGCGTGTGCATACAACCTTCAATGACCTTTCACGAACATCGCACCCCTCACACCATGTCTCATGCGATGATCTCCAAAAATTTTGCAAATCTGATTGCCCCCTTTGAACGGGATTAACAATGGAAATCCATCCAATATTGCGTCTGTAAAAAATCTATCCATGAATCTGTACTTCGTCCTTCTCCGCTTCAGCGAAAAACATAGTCTTGTTGACTATTCCTTCCTTTTGAGCTCTGATACCACTTGTTGGGTAGAGGAAGGATAAATAGAACATGATTTTAATGGAAGAAATAAATCAAGCAACAATCACACAATGAACACAATATTTATGTGGTAAAACCCTTCAAAAGGGAAACATCCATGGAGAAATGATAATCAATATTCTTATTGATCAAGGGAGAATTACAACAATCAAACACCGACTTACAACCTTCCTTACACTCATCCCACACTTTGCTTTTCCTCTACCGGCATGCATAGATATACAACATCTATTGAACAATTACACAAATTGATCACAAACTGATAAAAAAATTACACAAACTGATCAAATAGTTACGTATGTCCATATTCAATTTTTAGCTATTTCAGTTCAGTTAACTACAGAGTAGTAAGAGCCAAGAAATATGCCCATATCCCAACAATTGTGGGAAATTAGTTGGCACATTTCAACACTCATCACCATAAATTGTGGTGGTCTCAGAGCAAACAATTGTCGAGGATGCATTCTTGTTTTCATCTTCCTTCTTGTGGTGGAACAGATGGTGGCGATGTTTTTCCTCGAACATCTTCTACAAATAAAAAAATTCAAAGAAGCGAAGGAAATGCAAAGACTTGTGGAGTGATAGTCAAAATAGAAATCTCTCACCAGAACAAGACGTGGGAAATGAGATAGTGGGGCATTGTTTATATAACCGATGATCAATTTTGAACAAATATGAACAACAGATGGAAACCACACTCATGTGGAAAGTTGAGAGTGGCGACATGGGTGGTGCCCCCACCACATGATCAACTTCCAGTTTTAGCAAAACTTCCGTAAACAAAAACAAAAAATGTCTAATGGGATCTTTATTTTTATATATTTAATTCATTAGTATTCCAAACATGTCATACACCTAATTACTATCAATATAATAAATGAGTGAATCTGTTTCTTATAACACTATGTGTCCACATAATATATAAAAAATTCATTTTTGTTTTGAAAAAGTAAAAATAGATGCTCAATTTGGGTTAAGGTGGGGTTGGAATTTACACTGACTCTACCAGTATTTGGTAACAAATGTGAGTTTTCAATTGGATAGTTTGAACCATATTCTTAAATATTTCTCACCTTATCCTTAACTTAGTTAAATTATTATTTTAACTATATTTAACAACCAAACTACATCACAATGAGTAATTTGACCATCCATTTCCAACATGAGACCAAGTTAGTAGTAAACTTAATAAATTAAAGATAAGGGAAACAATTTGAACATGGTGAGCATAACAAATTCTGAATACATTCGGCCACCATTCATTTTTATACTAGCATATTCCTTCAATGGGCAAATGGGAATGCCAAAGTGAATTGAGGGGTGAGCATATAGGATGAGGAAATAAATAAAGAGCATTGTTTTGTTGTTAGTGAAGTATGCATAGCGATTGCAATCAAATTATCTCCAATCACAACTATTTATTTGTATCAAACAAATTCCAAAATATGAAACAAAAAAGAGAATTTTTTTAGGATATAGTTTGATCGCAATCACTATGCAGACTTAAATAACAACATAACAATTCTCTTTATTTCCTCATCCTATATGTGCACCCTTCAATTCACTTTGGCATTCCCATTTTCTCGTTGAGGGAGTATGCTAGTCTATGGTATTTCAATGAAGGATTATCCGAAACCCTCCCATGCCTATAGAGGACTTAGTCGCTAAGTCCCCCAACAAGGAAGGTGAGTAGAAAATATGGTCCTTGGAGAGTGATTCCTATGAGTAGTCCACACGATGGAATTCATCCTCCATTATTCCTTGGTCCCTTCAGCTTGTCTCATATGTATCAATATTCATCAAATTTCTCAGGACCTAATTCTACTCACAATAATCAATAAACCTTCCATTTGGGAAGCTAAGTTGAAAGGGGCAATATTGTCCTTGGAGATTTTGACAGTACCTACTTCAATGAAATCCTTAGAGATATGCCAAATTTCTTTCCTTACCCTCACAACCTATTTTTTCTCCAACACTTGAGATTCATCCTTGTCAAATTCTCAGCTTGCTCTGCTTCATTCATTCATTTCTTTCCATTGAGCGAGATATATTACAACATTGTTACCATCTAGTTCATTTCTTATTTTGACGCTAAAACCCTAAATCTCGATGTTGTCTAACTATTCTATGTTTTTTCCCTTTTCGTCGGAATCCATGGACATAGATACGCATGAAATCACAATTTTTTGTTGTTTAAATTGCATTTCTGAACGCAAAAATGGATTCATCGTGTTGAAAAACCCTAGGGAACTCAGATTACACAAAATTAACCACTCAAATCTGCAGACAACAATTTCTGGCCAGATTTAAGGAAAATATCCCCAGAAAAGGGCCAAAACATAGAACGTTTAGGCTACAACCTAAATCTCTAGTTAGCAAAAACCCTAGCTCCATGGCTTGCAGAAACCCTAGTCTATCTCCCCCTCATTTGCTTTTCATGACATATAGATAGGCACTTCAAAATTCAACACACCTCTCTAGCCTATGGAAACCATAGTTCATCTCCCCCTCATTTTCTTGTCAATGATATATAGATAGGTCAGCCATGAGAATTTGATATAAAAAAAATAAACATATTCTACACTTAATGCGACCACAAGTGTCAATGTGCTCGAAATCGATTTGAAGCACTTGAAATCTCGAAATTTCTCTGGGTTGATGGATTTATCAGCACTCACTAAGTGTGTAATAGATTTGTAACGTCCCAACTCTTCTCATGATATGGATTTGAATCTGTTACAATCTTTGAACAAACAAAATTCACAAGCATATTGTTTGTATTTTACGGGCTTTGCATTGACAACCAGGTCAAATTTCAATAATTTTACAAGTTATTTCATATCCATCTTTGTATTCTTCTAGTATTTGAACTATTATTTATAGTTCTTCTTTATTAAATCCCCTAAATAGCTTGGTATCGTCCAATTTCTCAGGTCAGAGGAGGGATCAACTAAAAAATCAAATATTGACTTTGTAGCTAAGCTTCAGATGACCCAAATCTACAACCAGGTTAACCTCAAATTATCCAATCAATATATAATTAAATATATAATTATCACAATTGTAAGGTTACTCTAAGTGGCGCATTTTTTTCTAAAATGCTAAAATATACTAAAACACTGATCATGTTAGAGTAGGATCTTTGTAAAACCACCTCAGTCACATTCTTCATTGTATTACAAGTTTTAATTTTCAAAATCCTTGACCAAATTTGTCATATTCTCTCGATATTGAACTTTCAAACATTGATATGTTGTATTGAGGGTCTTAGTAGTTATAACTATCATCAAAATTGTGTTCAAATATAATGATAGCCCTCGCTTTGTGATCATCCAAGACAATGACACTTTTCCTACATATCCATCAAATCATCACTTCAGCGAGCTTCGAAGGTATGCTAGTGCACATTGATTTAAGTTTTGCACCAATTGTGTGTGTGTGACAAAAATAATTTTTGTTTTTTTTAATTGCATATGTTAAGGTAGTTGTAGGGTTGGAGATATTTTTTTTCACATCGAGATAGTTTTTATAAAGTTCAAAGTTAATGTGGGGAAAGGGACAAATAACCACACACAATTTTTAGCTTTAAGGGAATTACTAACAATGACATAGTTTAAAGGTTTGTGATCACTTCAGGTTTATGGGGATTCCATATTAGTCATTAACTGGATGAGAAGCTAGCATTATGTTCACAATATTTTTTTGCTCCTTATAACAACTCCATCTGAAGGAATATCTCCCACATATTGAATAATGGAGTAGATGTATCTAAACAAGGTATATCTACTTGGGATTCTATTTTTGACAACATCTTCTGAATATGAGTTGCTAGAGTACAATTTGATCCTTTACTAACAAAATGTTGAAATGACACTGTAATAGTTTTGTTATCACAATTTTGGAATGCCATTTTTTTGGAAGTCTATAGCTTTAGTTTCTTTTTGGGAGAAATAACTTGATAGTGTAGAACATACGAAGAATGTAGACAACGTTTTTGTGATCAACTTTTTGATGTTGAAAAACAAGATCATCCCTATTGATTAATATTATCGCGACCAACTTTTTGATGCCAAAGGATAATATTATCCTTATTGATTATGTAACATGCTTACAAGTACGCACACACACCCACACACACATAAACAAACTCGATTGCATTTTATCATAAAAGGTCTCATTTGAATCACCACCTTGCTGCAAATAACTTCTTGCTTCTATTTTACATGCAATCTTCTTTCTTTTCATAAATTTTATTTACATCACCATTAAATATGGTATTTAAGCAATGAAAAACACTCAATACTAATTGATAATAATGGATAATGGATTTTAACAATAATAACTGCATGTTTGATTGTATGACATTTTTCCTTTTTTCTCTCAAAATTCATTAGAGATTCGAATCATTAGAGAACACAACCACAAAGCATTTCTTTTCTCCTTTTTTATCTCCTTCCTCTTCGGAGGTTCACCAAGTTTAGAAGATTATCCAAAATACCAAATAATGACAATTGCGAGAGACCACATAGCATGTCACTCTCTAGCTTCAACTTCTTTATTGGCCATCATTATATATTTAGTGATGGAAAATTATTAGATCCAACTTGAGGCATTTTTGAGGTTTTAACCCTTTAAAGCATAATAAAATAACATTTGAGGTTTCAACCCTAAGCATGGTAAAATCATGAGTGTTTTTGAGGTTTCAATTCTTTAAAGCATGGTAAAAGCATTAGTAGAACCATGATCACGGTAAAAACATCAAAGGACTAAATCCAACATTGATGTATTGTGACTCACTTCGTGACAATTTAACGAGTGATAGTTTTCAATATAGTGTACTTCATGTGGTGGCATGCCATGAGATGGAGAGACTTACATCAACAATAGTATAAATTATCTATATTAAAGATATTATAACTAACAATATATTAAATTAATAATTAAATATTGATGAATGTAAGTTGAGAAGGGAATCATTCTTGTCGTAAGTTTTTAGGGTTGGGTTGTTAACTTGTTTTTTTATATCCGATGAAGATGAATTTTAACCAATTACAAGTAGTTTTAGGTCTATCCCCTTAAGGACTAGAAGCCATTTCCGATGGTGTGGTTTTCTTTGAATAATAGTAATGAGTCAACTTGCATTGGTGGATAACAACCAGTGATAACTATCCTCACTACCAATTCACAACTAAGTTATGATAAGCTTTGCAACTTAAAAAAAAAACCAAAATATGCAAAAGAAATATTGCATGCTGAAAATAAATACAAGAGAGAAAATACTTGGCCAATATCATTGCTTGATAGTAAACACATAGTGTTAATTTGGAAGTCATGCATATGTTTTTTTTGTCATGTAAGACACACTTTTCATGTTTTTGACGATTCATTTATACATATTGTTTTCAATTTGTTCATCCAAATTCCAATTTCACTAATACACCTCACAATTGTTTCCCACCACAATATTGGATCGTGTTACAATATAGTGAATGATTCCCATTTTCCCTGCTTGACACTTATAATGGAAAACCATTGCCTATCCATCTCTAGTAACAAGGGTGCTCTCATTTGCATTTCAATAAAGTCGACAACACTAGCTTATAAGAGACTATGTGGGGGTGTTGCTTATAAGAAACCATATCCATAGTACTTCATTTTCATGGAAGGGATTAAAGCAAATGTATAACTTTCTCTTTAAATGTTGTACATATTATTCTCTTTGAGGCAGTGGAAAATGGTGGATTTTCAAATGCCTTCTCCTTTAAAGAGGTATTTCAAAATAGATCGTCTTCCTATTTGGATCTCAAGGCTTTTCAACTTGGATCCTTCATTGTAGAGATATTGAAAGGTACATCCATTATTACATATTCAAATGCTAGAGATTAATGGGCTCATTGATAGTTATAAAGACATGGTCTTGATTTGTAGGTTGTATCCATTATCAACAATTCTTATAGAATAGATCAATTCTAATTTGATGTAGAAAATGATGGCACACCCTCCAAGAAGGATGCCTCACCAACAATGTATCTCCAATGAGGGTGCCTTCTTCAACTTTCTAAATATTTAGTTGTATCTTTCAATCTTCAAGTTGCATGCCTATGCACATTCATCATTTATTCTATCCTTTGGGATGCATGCAAGTAATCAAGTAGTTAACTTTTATTATTTCTTAAAGTTTATTGAATCCTGTTTAAATCTATAAAAAAAAAGGCCTTTGGCCAAATGAATAATATAAGTAATCTACTCTTAAGCATATTTTGGTTTCAAATGTCAAATCTGAATGTTCTTACGTGTTCTTATTTATGATGTGGTTTATTTCTCTCATATGATGAGTATTGTTCCTTATCATTTGGTATTAGAACTTGCAATTTAAGTTTTCTCTTCCACCCTCCTATTCTTAAATGACTAATACATAGAACATAGAATGATCTTAACATGCCTATGCATAAGAATGTTTTTTTAATTTGTATTTCACACTTCCTATGTAAAATACATATTTTTTTTTTTTTTTTTTTAAATATCTTTAGATTTTGTTACTAAAGTGAAATTATTATCATTTTATAAAAAAAACATTTTTTAATAAATTACTATTAAAAATCACATTAAAAATTTGAAGATTTTTTTTATTATTATTACTCATCACACCATTTTTATATTAAAACCTATAATCCTCAATCATTTTAACATTACACATTATGCAAACATCACTTTGTTGCAATTTTTATGTTAAAATCTTTAATTCTCAATCATTTTAACACAAACATCCCTCTACATTATCTTAACAACAAAGATTAAGCTCTTCCGTCCTTAGGCTTTGCTCAAGTAAGGTCCTGGCCCTTATTTCTTTCAAAAAGCTAGTTAAAAATAAGAAGCAACCTTGTTAAAGAATTTGAGTACTTAGAAAATTAAAATACAATTTTAAAAATCAAAACATATTTATCATTCATAGATTTTGTCTTTGAATAATATAATACCCTTAAGTTTTAACCTTTTCTGTAACATTTTTGTAATGCTTCATGACCGTGGTCTTTTGGATGTTGTTATTTTGGCTGAAGGTGTTAGAAACAACGCTTAAGAAGACTTTATCTTATAAAGTTGTAAGTGGCTTTGATTTGTCTAGCTTCAATGTTTAATTCCATGTTCTCTTGTGGTTCTCCTCCCATCGATTTGAAGCGGGAGGCCTTTGTGATATTTGAGAAGTTAAGATTCATCATGCAATAATTCTCTTTATTATTATATTAATAATGTTATTGTGACTCCACAACCAATATGATCCAATTCCTATTGGTGTAATTACATTTAAAGAAAAGTTGTTCTTAAGTCTCCTCTACCTCACAACATAACCGACATCTTGAAGCCTCACCTTCTATGTCAACAATTTCCTATGCACCAAATTCCAGTATCCAGATTTGTTTCCAAACCACTTAGCAAAGAGGATGAGGGAATTCCATTAGTTTCAACTTGTAGCCAGGTTTCATTGAGTATTCATTTTCTTTGTGTGTGTTTATCTCCAAATAAAAGTACATCATATAAATATTTAAATATTATATCAATAGAATAAGTTAAATTCCCAAAGGAATCTGGGAGCATCTGCAATTTCTGGCATCTTGGTTAAATTCCCAAAGGAATCTGGGAGCATCTGCAATTTCTGGCACTGAGACAAATCAATATGTTGGAGCTTGGTTAAATTCCCAAAGGAATCTGGGAGCAATTCCAAACTGCTGCAGCAATACAACCTAACATGTTGGAGGCTGGTCAAGTTCCCAAAAGAATCGGGCAGCGACTTCAAATCTAGACAGTACCATAAATCCAAGTGTTTCAAGGACGACAGCTGACATAACTCCTCTGACAAAGTTTCCAACGCCATTGGACCGCCAGAATGTCGTCGGAGGACAATCTTCTCGAGGTGCTTCAGCTGCCCTATGGACTCTGGAATCTTTGGCAGCCTAGAAGCAGTGATATACAACTCCCTCAGCTGC
>ML789316.1:367044-382905 GCA_009831015.1 Picea engelmannii
CTCAATAGTTTTGATTCCTCGCGCCTAAATTGTTATCTGGAAACTGTTAGAAGCAATACTGACATCCTTGTCCAATTTAAGATTTCAAAATTTGACAGATCACAACACTATTTTGAAAGTCGGTCTAAAACATCAAATACTTATAGTTGACTGGTCCGAAAGGTTTTCAGTTACGCGCCAAATACGACGCAAAGGTTCTTTGTCCGCCAGATATCTGCCCAGGTCTCTTAGGTGGTTGTGCATTCTTATACATTCTACCTGATCCTTATGAAAATCCTCCCAAACCTCCTCCACCTTCACYTCCACAAGGTACTTGTTCTGTAGATTCTGAAAACCCAGCGATCCTTCCCACCCAGATCCGTCCCAAATCCTGATGGCTGTATCCTTCCTTTCTCCTATGAAGAAACAGGCAATGTCTAAGAATATGWGCTTCTCCTCTTCATCGAGACTGTCGTAGCTAATTTTCAGCGTMTTTTGTATMTCCTCGGGAAGTATTTTGGAGATTTTGCGTAATTGSGCTTTCCAATACTSAAGATTTTTGCCATAAAGAAGTGACCCGATGACTTTAAGAGATAATGGCAAACCATTGCAGGCATCCAAAAGCTCATTGAGCACTTGTTCAAATTCTGCAACAGGCTGAGGTTTTCGGATTGCATGCGAGCAGAAGAGTTCTCTGGACTGTTCTCGATTGAGGCCTTTTAGCTTGTAAATAAATAAATCTCCAATTCCCCAACTTGTAAGTACGTCCTTATTACGAGAGGTAACTAGAATTAAGCTACTGGAAGCAAGGACATCCTTTGCTGGTGAAATTAATGCTTCCAGCTGATTCATATGATCGACATCGTCTAATGATAAGGGCGTGAGAAGAACAGAGATTCTTTCTAAGCTTCCCTCTACCTTCATCAGTGTTGTTTATTTGCACACCCTTCAGCTGAGCCAAGTCTTCAAGAAGTGTAGTCTGTAAGGAATTTAAATGTCCTCTAGAGGCTTTTTCTCTGACATCAGATAAAAAACAAAAACGAGGGTAATTTGTTCGCGCACAAAGAGGGTAATTTGTTCGCGGACGATTGAAGAGTTCTTTTGCCAGGGTCGTTTTTCCAACACCGCCAAGTCCCACAATTCCTACAATCCTAGCCTCCCTACTTTCATGCTGCTGCAATAACACTCTTTCCTCAAAATCTCTTACTTTGCCATCCAATCCAGTCGGATATTTGGAGACATACAGGAGGGGTTTTGCACTGAATAATATGGAGATCAAAATGACTCATAAGAAAAGTGTATATAAAGTATGATATACTTATGAATCCAACAAAATAGAAAAACGAAAACGGATGAACACGGAGAGTTAGAGATCTCACCCATTATGGTCCTCCAGCTCGAAACCGCTTATTTCTGCAACATCATAGAGAACCTGCTTCCATTTTTTGATGGTGTTGGAATCGTATCGTGGTTGAAAATCGGCTGTTTTATTTTTATTTTGGAGCGTGCGTAGGGCTTGAGCATACTCCCCCGTCTGCCATTCTTCCTTGTCCAGGAAGACTTTCACTCCACGTTCGGTTAGGCTGTGGTAAAAATGGCTGGCAAAGGTTTTCTTAACATCAGGGCCTCTGTGGTCGATGAACACATCGTACTGGTACCTGTTTTTGCCATCCGACGCAGAGGTGGAGACGGAGGCGGAGGCAGATTTGGAGGAAGATGCCATGGAATGCAGAATAAAAAGAAAGTAATGCAGTCAATTACCTTAATATTTTCGCCTGGTTGTTGAGCTCACAAGGGCAAAGTGGCTACCAGTTGTTGAGCTCACAAGGGCAAAGTGGCTACCAGTTGTTTCCAAGTTACCACCAGGATTTGGCACGTTGTGTCTCTATTTCTCAATGGGGGTAAACAAAACTGCAATGGAATGACATCGGATTCATTTACAGTTGCTTATATAATGACCGAAACAGAGTTGCAGGAATTTTCAGAGGATCGTTGTGCAAGAGTTCTGGAGTGAAAGTTATTGAGCGAGATCGACTTCAAACGTTGGAATCTCGGTATGTTCTCTTTGTTATCCTTTGGAATTTAGTTATTGCAAAACAATTACTTTTAATTAACTCCCTGTTTAGAGTCCGGGACTGGTCTTTTAGGGCACTGCTATGTTGTGACCTTGACCCAAAGCCATAGGACTTAGTTTTTAATATAAATGGTGACTCCGCTGGGATTCTCCCTTTTTGGGTCATTAGGGGTGTTTGTGTTTGCATTTCTTTAAATTTTTTTCTATGTTTTAAACCTTTATTTAACAACATTCTTTGAATTTCTACAATCCTTCTTGACTCTAGAGTTGCGTATATATGTGACTTTACTTCAAAAGAGTTGTGTACATATGTCTTGTCGTTTAGATAGTCGTGTACATGTTCTGAATTGGAGTTTTTTACTCTCTCCAGACCACTTGAGGTTGGGGTTGTGACATTGTAGGATCTTCCTTGGTCCTGCTAAGTTTTTAGAGTTGTCATTTGGTTTCAAAATTAGGTTTTTTTGTTTTCAAGATTATAAGAAAAGTTCAAAAATATTTTTCAACTTTCTTGTTTAATCAGGGTTGTTTTTTGCTTTTAATGGTTTTAGGGTTTTAGAAAGTTTTGTTGGGTGTATGTTACACTTTGATTTCTGTCATTGCAGTTTTTTTTATAGGGGGTCTAGTCATTTGTGTATGGTGCTTGTTTCTCTTTGCTTTCTTGTTTTCTTGATTTGTATAAAACAAAAGTGTAAGAGTGTGTGCTTGTGAACTTTCTCCCTTACCCTTTGCATTGATATCTGAAAAAGAAAAGTTCATTTTATTTATGTTTTCTCCTTGAATCCACCATTGTACTTTCTAAAACAGAAATATTTTGTTTCTATAAAATGAATGCTAACTAAAATCAATTAGACATTTTCATTTTATTAAGGTAAACAAACTAATTTTAGGCTAGGGCCTTGGTTTAGGTTGGAGAGTTAATTTCTCCAAGGCCAAAAAACAAACTTAGGAGTCTGAGATAAAGAGTTCAAAACCCAATTTCGTATAAGTATAGTCAGGAAGCTCTTCTAACACAAGAGTCAAACAAGAGGTTGTGTAAAGGAGGGCCGATGAGGCAACCCCTTTGAAGCTTAACTGAGCGCAGCAGAGAGATTGTATATCAAGGGTTTCCTTAGTGCCATTACCTTCGTGAGAGGCAGTGCTTTCAATGCTTCAGGATTAAATACCCTTCCCATACGTTCTATTCCGACAATTGACTATACCCCCTAGACATTGATTGCGAGTTGATGACCTTAGTTTCTTTTCCTAGGGATCTCAGAGGTGACTACGAGGGGTTTCCCATGGTACTTGGGGAAGACTTCGTATCACACTTTTCAGTACTGTTGGAGGGTTCCCCACGAAGCGTGGGTACTTGCACCGGATAAGGATGGTTAGTGGAGGTCGGGGTATCTGCTTCTCACTCATTCGTTCATTGGTTCATGGGACTTTATCAACCCGTGCCTTCGTCCGGAAGGTCCTTTCCTTGCTTTGTTACTATTTTGATCTCAGAACCTGATCCACCTGAGTCGGTATATTGGAAAGGTTGTTTGTGACTATTATTATTTTTAGGGATTTTCTAGTGGTGTGTTCTGCGATCATAAATTACTTAGGAAGGTGTGTAGGTAGTCACCCAAAGCTAACAACTCAAAATGGTTGATCAACCACCTCATCGATCGAGGAGAATTCAAGGTCTTCCACCTGAAAAAGAAGAACTGAATCCTCTGTCGCCTCCCTTGAGGCATAAACTTTATCAATCCGACACTTTTGTACTGATTGGTATGGTCGAGACCATAGACACGAAACCTGTAGAAACTGATGCTTCTGCTCCGGATATTGTAACCATATTGGATCTCGAAGTCGAAGACTTCACTCATCCTTTCAATCCTTCGTTAAATGGACCTGGCGCTCCAGTTGTTGTGCAAATTTTGGCTCCTAAGTCAGAATTCCCTGATAGTCTCCCTCTTCAGTGGGTTGTAATGGAAGGAACTCTAGAAGTGTCTGGGTCGGGGGTCCCTACAACCCCCACGTCAACAATCGTCACTAGAGGAATCCTTCCTTCGGGTGTCTCTAATCAAACAACGAGTGTAGTGCATACCACCATACCCATCTCAATCAATAACTCTACTCCGCTGATTGTTGGTTCCACTCAATGTTTGGGTGCATCCATGTTGTTACCTTTGATAACTAATGCTTTTTTGTTTGGTATGCCATCAATGAGCAAGCATAAGATCTTGATTGGTTCTTAGTCAATGTCCCAAACTTCTAACGTTGGTACAAAAAGTTTGTTGATTCCTTACCAAGCTGTTCCTTAGGCCGAAGGTCATATTTCTCCGTCATTCCCCTCTATTGGGAGTGGGTCGTTTCCACTCTTTTGGCCCCAATCCCTTTGTGGGATGGGGTGGTGTTATGGGTAGCAGATTTCAATCCACTAATATGTCGTCTACTTACACCGCATTCATGTTATATGGTGGGTTCAAAAGTAATCCTTTCACCACGTCTTCAGTGTCAGCAGGGGGCAAACCCTTCCAAGGCCAGTGGAATCTCATGCAAGGGTTGTTATCTTCACAAGGAATGTCGTCAAGGGGCAATCCCTTTCTCTGTCAGAACAACCCCATGTAAGGAGTATTTCCTTTGTAGCGGGGTTCGCAGGGGGCAACCTTGTTTTTCTATTCGAGAACCAGATGGGTGGAGGTTTTCCTCCGTTTAACTAGAGCCAACAAGGTTTCATCCATAGCTTTGGCCCATCCATAAACTCTTCTTGGCAGCATGGTGTCAGTACCAAACCCAATTATTCTTTTTCGAATTGTCCTCAACTCGAAACTTCCAACATCGCTAGCTGGAATTTTGGGTCTCAGCCGAGGTTACCTTTTCTAGCAACGTTGAACTTGTTAGACGTGTCAAAGATTACGAACAATATCATTTTTCCTAATCTGAATTGGCCGTCGGTCCCCACCAAATTGTCATATGATATTCCTACGCTTGAAGACAATCCTGGTGAAGATCCCGACAACCATGTAACGACTTTTCATCTTTGGTTTTCATCAAATTTGTTAAACGATGATTCAGTTTGGCTACGTCTTTTCCAACACAATATTACAGGAGTCAAAACTAAGTGGTACATCAAGCTTGATGGTGCAACATTTTGTACTTTCCACGATTTGGATTTTGTCTTTCTAAACCATTTTCAACTACCGATCCAGTATGACGTCAAAACCGACCTTCTTTCTACCTTGAAACAAGACAAAGCCACTCATATCTCGAATCATATCCAAGAGTGGGAGAGACATAAGAGGATGATTAAAGCCAAGGTTCCTCCCAAATTCTTATTGGAATGGTTCCTTAAGTCTTTGTTTCCAGACATCTCTAAAGATGTTTCCACATCAAGAGTCTTTTCTTAGGAAGAAGTGATCTTCAGAGCCCAACACCTAGATTTGATCTATTCACAATATGGACTCATATACAAAATTATACCGGATTCACCACAACTTGGTTTTGATCCCACAAAAATTAAATATGGACCTCATGTTGATGGCATCGTAGGTTCCACTCAAAGATCACCCACATACTTGGTCTCTAATAAGATGATATAGCTTTCTATCCAAACTTCTGCATCTAGTCCAACTTCGACTTCGACCACACCCTCCCAAACGTCAGATGTACATAATGTGTAATTGAAAACCCCAAAAAGGTACCCAACAACCTAGAAGGAAGAGAAATGGTAAGGACAAAAGGGGGGGGGGGAATAATAACAAGAATATTACTAAACCATAATCTAGTTTTGGTGGGGGAAAAAAGGAAAAGAGGAAGGTGAAGTTTCCTTGTAAGTTTTTCAAAGAAGATCACATCACTCACGAGTGCCCCAAGATGGAAGAATCCMATACGTTGTTAGCTCAACAAAAAYCTGTTGTATTAATGAATTTGTTTCCTCATGGACAAAACATAGCTTATGGATCTAATGTTGGGAGCCAACAAAGGGGTAACTAGGGTGCTCCCCTACTTGATGGAATACTACCGAATATTTATATTATGAGTTTGTATGCTTATCTACAGACTCGAGCGCATAATTACAACAAACCTGAGTTTGGGTCGAAGAGTAAATAAACCCCCAAGCCGCAAGGGCCGCTTCATATTGAAAATATTTCTGTGAGTGATGCCATGCCTTGCATGTCCAAGGATTGTACAAAAGAGCCTCGCATAATCTGAATTCCAGGGCTACTCAAAATTATTCCATTATGGAAGATTTGGCCAAGTCATCGTGTGCGATGTCTACTCTCGAGGTACTCCAAAGTTTCTGCTAACGGGAAAAACCACCCTATGGCTACACCAGGGTTTACAAAGTAGGAAAATCAATAACCGTTTAAAAGTCTCCTACTTCTCTAACTACCCCAAACATAACCCAGACTTATGCAAGAAAAAACAAAATGAGAAGGATCTGGTAACTGTACCTTTACTCCGTGTCTGGTGTTAATCGTCTTGCGCTTGATAACTTCACTGACTGCAAACCTCCTCCCAAGGCCAACCTACATTCAAATACATATAAACAGATAACTGCAAGCATGCATTTCATACATAAATAAGGGTTAGACGTTATAATAAAAACATAAAACGAATGCAAACATTCGACACATCATGCTTTGGGACATGAAAAGTACTTCTTTTATTGATAATACAATGATCACTTACAACCAAAGTCAACTACTGCTCCTCGAACCTGGTTCGAGCTCCTCTTCACCAAGATCCAAGTGCACCTCCGTATATATTTCTCCTCTCAACCTTCTTCTTGGGAAATTGATTGGGTTCTGATGGAGGAAAAAGGGAAAAATGAGGAATTCTGAGGCAATTCTCACAACAAGGCTGCAAATGCTTGGGGAAAGGAGGGGATGTGCAATGGGCATAGTTTCACTGTTCTTATGTCTAGATGTGGAATGCGACCCCAACACCTCCTTTTATATGACAAAAGGATGGTTATTCGGTTGGGTGATGGGCTATAGGCGGTGAATTAGTTGGGAAACTACCCAATAGCCCATAATCTCAACGAATATTAAAATGGAAGGAACTTAGTTCCTTGCATTTTAATATTTCCTTTAGAGAGTCTCTCAACTCGAACATGAAAGATCATGGAAGACATGGAATTTTTCAATTCCTTCATATATTTTTGTATTTCTTCTTTAATTACATTCTTATTCTCATCCATCTTATTTTTCATTTCATCCATCTTCTTATCTATCTTATTTTTCATTTCATCCATATTTATTTTCATCTCATTCTTATTATCATCCATCTTCTTATCCATATTTTATTCCATTTCATCCATATTTCTCTTCATAGTTTCATCCATCGTATGTTCCATTTGTTCCTTATTTTAAGTGATCCTCTTTTACATCTAGTGATAAATCTCGTCGATTTCATCTTGAGTCATGGTTGAGATTTCTGGAGGTTTAGCTGGTGAAGTAAGTTTTGGAGGAGTCTTTGGAGTCATGTAAGGAAATAATAATTCTCCTCTTTTTCCTCTTTATTACAAACTTTAAAACACCAAAAACATATATTCCAATAAAAATTTATGCCAATTGTAAGTGGTGTACCTTTTAAGCCCTTAATTTGGAGTCTGTCCTCCTAGCCAACCTTCCTTCTGATGTATTTTTGAAATTTCGTCCCTTCTAAGTTTGAAATTTCGGCATGTAGTAGTTTGAAATGTCTTCTTTACAATGCCACAGGTTTGACCAAAATTAGATATGCCAAGTGAATGTTAGGGTACCTTTCCCAAACCTTGTTGATTTTTTGCGTTTCCAGAAGAGCGAACTTGTACAGAATGCCATGTGTCCAATATTTAATACTTTATTCTAAGATTTCTACCAGAAATACTATGGATTGTCCTCTTTCAAATGAAATAGGTCTCACTTAATGTGGATTCTCGCTGAAGAAGATATGATTATTTTATCCAGAACAACAGTTTGAGAATAGTTATAGGACTAGTCAACAAACCCTATCGTCCATGGGGTATATCTCAAAAAGTATAACAACCTAGAAGGTAAAATTTTAACCATAGGTACCTTGATATGTCTTGTAAATAACCTCAAAATTTCATTGATTGATTCATCCTGGAAAAAAAAATTATAGTGAAAAATCCAAAATGACTCGCTTGAAGAAGAAAAACCCTAGGACCGATGCTCTGATACCAAATGTTATGATCCAATGCCTTAAAAATGACAGAAAGTCAATGATTATAGTCCACTTCAAGGGGGAAACCTCCTTTTACAATATATCCAATTCATAATACAATATGAGATGAGATAATATGATCCTAAGACTATGTCTCCTTGGTATATATATAGGAGACAAAGGGTACAATTATAATGAAAGGGTACCATGAAGGGTTCTAGACAACATACAATTTGATTTGGATTTATTTTGAGAACGAAATGAAGGCAGAGATATAAAAATGAAATATACAAAGATATTGCGAGATACATATAAATATTGCAATAAACATAGAGATACAGTGATGCACAATTTTTATTAATGAGAGAATGTATAGAAACTATAAAATTACATAGTGAATGACTCGCTAGAATGTGATAGTTTATCTCTGAGAAAAGATATGATGGTTACACTCATTCAAAAGAAGATGATGTTGTTTACAATGAGGCTCTAGAGGCCTTTTTAACATAAAGAAAATCCAAAACCCTAACCTTAGAAGATGAAACGCCAAAAGGTTTGCAGGCCCTGATGGGGGTAGTTGGTACGTCAACTTCCCAAGGGCGTAACTTTTGCATACGATCTCTGTTTGGGGTGTTCTATAACTCGTCGGAAAGGTCTAGTCGATGCGTACATATTCCGTTCAGCCCAAACCATGTATCAAATATAGAAATCAACGTTTTTGTGCCCAAAAAACATCGTTTAGGGCCTCAAAACAACCCCAGAAGTTCAGGACCCAAAAAAATGTAGAAAAACTGCCAAGGTGGAAACCCATGTTTTGAGCCAGTGGAATAGGTGGGTGGCCACCAATTTCCATTTGGATCAATCCTACCCCCCTAGGAAGAAATGGTATCCATTGCGTCAATTCCCCAGGGAAGCTTTTGTTGAATCTGATCCTTGGTGAGTTGCTTGCCTTGCTGAAGAATCTGCCCTGCTTAGCTTGTTGAAGGATGTTATGAACTTGTTGTTGGAGGGGTTGGATCTGTTTAACCAATATGGTTGCATTATCTTCCTGAGTGTGGGAGTACTTTGTTGGTGAATATGCAACATGAAAAACATGAAGGGATTTATCTTGGTGAGCGTCTACAATCCTGTTGATCTTCTTCTGTTGGATAGAAGGGTCTTGGGTCGAGGTTGCAGTGGTTGCAATGTCCTTCTCTTCTGACTAGGTTGTGAAGAGGATAAACTTTGCGATATGAAATATTACTTTGCAACACTATTTTGTCCGCATAGTAGTTGGAACTACCTTTGGTATCCTATAGGGCTGACCCCCCAGAGTAACAATGACACTATGGGGTCAAGACTCATAAACAACATGAGGCTTCCACATATATGGCTTGCCTAATAGAACATCACAAAATTCCAATGGGGAAACATCACACAATACCTCATCCTTGAAGGGCATGATGTCATATGACATGCATCACTATTGGCTAACACGAAGATCTCATCCCTGGCGGAGCCATCCGATGTTGTATGGTTGTGGGTGTGGTGTTGTCCGCAAATCCAACTGCTTGACAACCTCTATTGAGATGAGGTTCTTCTATATTCCACTATCAACAATAAAATGCAACAGGGTCCCCTTCACCCACATATGTGGATGGAAAAGGTGCTCCCCCTCCTCAGGATCCTTTGATTCTTCTGGTTGTATTGTTGTAGTCACGACAGTAGCAGTGGGCTCTGCCTCAATTATATGTCTCATTTTTTTTATTTTTTGAATCGGAGTCTGAGTCGGGGCTCGACTCTGTTTCTTTGAGCTTGGCTACCAATGACTATTTCGAGTGACATTCATCAGTGTTGTGCCAAGGGATTTTGTGGAAGTTGCACCACTTCCCAATGTCGTTCTTTGTCTTCCCGTTGCCCTTATTTTCATGTGGCTTGGATTAGTTTTCTTGAGGTTGACTATTTTGTGAGTTAGGGTTGCCTTTACCGTAATTTGGCTATTGCAGATTTGCAGACCCAAATTCCCTCTTGTTCTGCTACTTAAATTTCTGCTTGATTTTGACAGCATATCTATAAGCGACTCCTAGTGATGAGATGTCCAGAAAATCCATTTCGGTTTGGATGTACATGTGTAGAGCCCCGCGGTATTTCAGAACTAGATGTCGCTTAGATGCTTTGATACCCATCTTGGTGCTCAAGATATGGAAGGTATTTGTGAACTCCAACACTATTTGGTCTCGCTTTTGATGTAGTGTCGTCCATCTCATGTATTGGTCATCATAGTTTCCCACAAGGTAATATTTCTCCTTGACCACATCCATAAAAAAATCCCAAGTGGGCTCGACCCCAAATATTCCAGACTCCTCTGTGGAATTTTTCTCCCAGTAAGTTTCTCACCAATGTTTGACATGAGGGAGAGCCTTGAGGAGCACAAAGGTGATCTTTTCTCTGTCGGAAAAATTGTGAATAGAGAAATAACCTTCTAGTAAATTTAACCATTTTTCCAAAGAATATGCATCGATCTGACCTTCAAATACGGGAATATCAAAATTAACTTGTACCTTGAATGGAGTAGCATCTCCAATGCGACTGCTTGATGAAGGCATGTGTGTTATTGTCGGCAATTGTTGAAGGATTTGGGAAAAAATTCTCCAACATCTCGTTCCTTTGTTGTGTGAGGGCTTCCGCAAGAAACAACTTGATAGGATCTTCTGCTCCCACATCTCTCTTTTCTTCTGCCATGGGAGGCTTCTTGGGTTGACTAGAGAAATTTTCCTCAAGTTAAACTAGCTCGAGACTCAACTCTTTGTACCTTGACCTCGTCGGGGACATGCACTAAGAAACAATAATGAGCAGCCTTCTCTGATACCACTGATCTGGATTTATTTTGAGAATAAAATGAAGGCAGAGATATAACAATGAAATATACAAAGATATTGTGAGATACACATAAATATTGCAATAAACACAGAGATACAATAATGCACAATTTTTACTAATGAGAGAATGTACAAAAACTATAAAATTACAGAGTGAATGACTCGCTAGAATCGTGGCAGCTTATCTCTGAGAAGAGATGTGATGGCTATGCTCATTCTCAAGAAGATGATGATGTTTACAATGAGGCTCTAGAGACATTTTTAACATAAATAAAATCCAAAACACTAACCCCGGAAGATGAAATGCCAAAAGGTTTGCGGGCCCCGATGGGGGTACTTGGTGCGTCAACTTCCCAAGGGTGTAACTTTTGCATACAATCTCTGTTTGGGGTGTTCTATACCTTGTCAGAAAGGTCTAGCCGAGTAAATATCCTGTTCGGCCCAAACCATGCCTTTGACTATTGGTTGGGCGTTTTCCTGCCCAAAAAACGTCGTTTAGGGCCTAAAAAAGGCCCTGGAAGTTCAGGACCCGAAAAATCGTAGAAAAACTGCCAAGGTGGAAACCCATGTTTTGAGCCATTGGAATAGGTGGGTGGCCACCAATTTCTGCCTAGATCACAATTATAATACTATAAATGTGATAATTCAATATCTAGGGCTTAATAATGGGTTTTATACATAAAATGGGGCTTTGTCTAGGTCTTAATAGATAACGTCGTTGTAGGTGGACACATACATATTAATGGGGGGATAAGTATCCATAAGAGGGGGAAGGGTCCAAGGGTCCAAGGGTCCAAAAAGGGAATGTTCATGGGTATTAATCTCAACCCATCATGTCTAGATTTTACCTTGTGTTATGAACCTTTTATTTCATTTGGAGTGTTTCCAAAGCCATCATCGAATGCCTATAAGAGGGTGGGTGTGAGAAGTCACTTCAAGAAGTTATTGTGAGCATGGAGCTTAGTACAATCCTCCTTGGGAGGAGTGTGAGTAAAGAAATCCAAGAAAAAGAGAAAATTCCTATGGGAAAATAGTTAGTCATTCTGGAGATATTTTCCCAAGAAGTGAGCAGTCTATGAAAAGACCACGAATTAGGAAGCAACGAGAGCTTATAGAGTTTATCAGAGACAGTGAGTTGGAGAGAAGTGCAAGAACATAGATTAACAACCATTTTGATATTGATTAACAACCTATCCACTACTATTGTGGTCACATTATGGGACAACTTGCCATGTCCATGGATCGACTATTACACTATGTACAAAGCAGATGATCATGGAAATAATTTTGGCTCAATAATCTACTTGGAAAGTATGACGTGCAGGAAGTTATTTTTAATATAGGATCATACATGAATATCCTTTCGAATAAATCCTAGGAATTCATGGGAAGGCCAAGTTCGATGTACTTTATAATACAACTGTGGTTGGAAAACTAGCTGAGGATTTTTCCATTCAGTAGGTTGAAACAGATGGAGGTTGATCTCAATGGCATGAAGACATATGCAGACTTTGAAGTTAGTGAGATTTTGGATGACAAGAATCCCTACCATGCACTACTGGGGATTGAATTGACTTTTGATAATGATGGTATATTGAACTTGAAGCAAAGTCATATGTCATTTGAGAAAGAACTCAACAAGGTTGTTTAGCCATTGGACCCAACATTAAGTGAGAACTTTATGGAACCTATGGAGGAGGTTTTGTATGGAGGCACACTAGATCAATTATAGACCTCACCAAGGGGCATTGAGAGAATTGCATTAAGCCTATAGCGAATGGAGCACTGAGTTGGCATAAGTTCTACTCATTTGCAACATATTCAACAACTGCCTTTAATTGATGGAAGAATGGATACTATGAACAATCCACTTGATGATGCACATTGTTGTGGGTATGTGGGTGGATTGTGTGGAGGTGAAGGACCCATTAAAGTTTGACAATACAATTGATGTGTAGGAATTTGTAGCTTGGGTAGAGAACCATATCATGCCTTCATAGAGAATTGCAACACTAGATCATTCTCTTGTAGGGACCTCCACACACTAATAGGAAACACATAAGATGGTGTTATATTCATGGGAATTAATAATAGAGTCATTGCAAACTCATTTTCTATTGTACCTAAGAACCTTTCCAATAGTTGACAAGTCCATTCCTATTGATTTGTCTATGTAGTTTGGGAGAACCTATGTCCTTCTTAGACATGTGGATAATTGAGAGAGGCACTAAATGGCGTAGGGTGATCCACTCTAGAAATGGGTGCATAAATTTTTGCACACCTTATGGACATTGTCGAGGAATTAGTATCTCCAAGTGGAAATGCAACAACATATGTGTTGTTGGATGAAACTACGAGAAATTTTTTACTCTACTTTCCAAATTTGTAGGACTACAACACCATATGTAGGGGTGGTTTAGTGCATTCAATGTTACTCATAGATGGATCATCCACAATGCATGACTATAGGTTTTTCAAAGTTGGATGACACATAAGGGAACCCTACAGATGCAAAAGTTTATCATGTCAATGTCAACCCAATATAGGAGCTACAATATCTACAGTTTGAGGATATAGAAGGTCACTGCATAGTTAAGGATACAAGGGATACCAATAGCCTGATGTATTACCATGAACCATTGTGAACAAACTAGGTTAATATTGACACTGAGGTTGAGCCAAAACTTGTAGTGATGGGGGATTATTGGGATGAGCACATAATTGCAGAGATTGTAGCTCTTCTCCATGACTACATAGATCTATTCCGATCGATTTTTACTGAAATGAAAGGTGTCTTAAGTGAACTTAGTGAAATAAAGATAGAATTAAATCTTGATGCCTGACCAATAAAGAAAAAAATGTATAAGATGAACCCACACTACAAGGAACATGTATGTTGAATAGGATATAGATAAGATAAGGGATGCATGGTTGATCTTTCTAGACAACAATTTTGACTGGATCATTCTAATCATGCCATACAAGGAAAAAAGATAAGTGGAATCCACATGTGTGTTGATTTTTGCAGACTCAATGAGGCTTGCGTACACGATCCCTTCCCCAACCTTGTTTAGTGATGAGATCTTAGAGAAGGTCATCGTGAATGATGCATATTCATTAACGAATGGTTTCTCGGTTATCATTTGAATTCATAGCTACATAATATAAGAATAAAACCATATTTTCCACAAAGAGGGGTTGTACGCATATAATGTAATGCCCTTCAAGCTAAAAAAAGTCCCTTTGATGTTTTCCAAGGTGGAAATCGCAACCTTCCATGAATATATCCATAAGTTCATAGAATTATATTTGGATGACTAGATGATATATAGTTCACTCAAGGATCATGTTATGAAACTGTAGCTAATGTTGGATAGGTGTCGATAGATGTACCTATGATGTACATGAGCACCTTCGCAGTTACGACACCTCACCTCCATCGTAACTGCGATGTACATGAGCACCTTCGCAGCTACAATTAGGTAATTGGACGAGACAGAGAAATAAAGTCAAGGATCGAGTTTATTATTCCCTTGCTTTCCTTCTTACCTTTTGTTCTCTTGAAAACTAGCACATATTTTAATATATAAATTTCTGTTTGTCTATCTTTGTAGCACCTTTTATGACCTTCACTGATATTATTTTGTAGTAGTTTTTACAACCTTCACTGATATTATTTTGTAGTAGTTTTTACGACTAGAAGAGAGCTCCGTCAAGACTTGTGAAGAGGATAATCTGCTTTCTCTCCAATCACAGAGCTCCTATTATATTATAATCATCTTATTTTTACTTGCTATATATTTCACCTTGCTTCATCTCCTGTGCAATGAGACATAGATAACCCAAAAGGTCTAATTTTCCATCCCTATTTAAGTGGGCACAACACTCAACAAACTGTTCTCTCTATTGTATTCTTGAGCTTTCCATTTTTGTTAAAGGTTTATTTTGATTAGTGTTTTTAACTTCAAAATAATATTTCTTAAAGTCTGAGTGGGCCTAATAGTTATGAACATATGTTTCTTTTTAAGAGGTCACAAGTTCAAATTCAAAGAGGGTAGGGTATGTATACCTCGGTAGACTTTAGCAGTAAAATCTTGTCCCACAAACAAAAAGGTCTCATACACCAATTTGGTGTGAAGCTTTGAACATGGATTAAGGATATTTGACAAATACAAAGAGTTTTGCACAAACATGAAAACTTCATTAATAACATGACATTCATATTCTCAATAACAATTAAGGTTTATGAAAATGAGCACAAAGACAAATTTAAGTTCTAAAGCTCAATGTTCAAAGTTGAGGAATATGATTTGGAATCTTAGTAAGGGTTCCAAATCTGCTACTTTTAATTCCAATATATAAGTAAATTATGTCATTAATGAACCCAAGGAAAAGGAAAAAATCCACCAAATTCTTAAAGACATGAGCAATGAATTATGCCATTAATGAACAAATTATGTCATTAATGAACCCAAGGAAAAGAAAAAACTCAATCAAATGTTTGAAGACATGAACTTGGGCAATCAAAGATCAGAGCCTAATATAGGTCAAGATGAGATGAATAGCGAGCATGTCTTTCATTAATATTTCTTATGTTATGTAAAATAGTTTTGATTTAAAGTATTTTTTAGAATTTATATCTAGTATTTCTTATGTTATGTAAAATAGTTTTGATTTAAATTATTTTTTAGAATTTATATATTTCTTTGAAATCCTCTAATAAGAATAATTTAGACTAGTTTATACCTAACACATACTGTTTCATGGTTATGCAGATTTTAGACTTGATGACTATGTTAATTTTTAGACTTCTTT
>ML789316.1:449494-468086 GCA_009831015.1 Picea engelmannii
GAAGAGGCTTACCATGTGATCTATTATTTTGGGAATCATGTGGTTCTTCCATGAGCTATTTTCTCCCCTCTTTTTGAGTTCACTACAATACTTGATGGCTTGATATAAGCATGCCTTATTTTTTTTGATATATTATTTGCATCCATATCTCCAAGTAAGGATATTAGTATAAAATTGTCTAGGATATCTCTCCTACTAAAGTTGGATAGCGTCTGAACAATAGAGGCCACAACAGTTTTCTAACTATGTGAAGGAAAGTTTGGCTTCATTACATTGAAACTACTTTTTTTCCCTCATCCTTCTGGTCCCCTTCCAAACTATTTCCATATTTCTTATGTGGAATGATCTCCATATAATCACTAGTCTTTCTATGCAGATTATAAAATGGCTCACAATTTCTATTATAATTAATGAATGGATGAATCAAATGTAATATGGATTAGAGTGAGCTATTAAAATTTCTTTTTGGTTGATAAGAAAGGAAGCCATGGGATTTGGAAGCTAAGATATCCAAGAAAGGTTTTCTTTTTCTTTCAGTTTTTATATTGCATAGTATAAATCATGTTAGGGATAGTTATGGAAGCTTTGTCTTAGATGTGGGTTTCTATCCTTAGCTGGTTCACTTCCATTATGTTATTCTTGTTGTTGAATGTGGTGATTGGAACCATTGTTGTTACTTATAGAATGCACCAAAGAAACAACGCCAAAACGAACCTTAGAAGAAACCCATCTTTATTATATAGAATAAACACCTTCAGTTTATCTAAAAATTAGTTTATCCTCCCACTAGTCAAGAAAATACTTATTTTCATCAATTGGAAAGACACTTTCACAAAACATTCCATGAGCACAAGTAGTGTGTTTAATTGGTGGGATGATAAACTACAAGATTCTATCATCATACATAAGATTATTCGATATAATTGTCATCATTCACTTGAATATAGTTAAGAGAAGCCATCGTCAATATGGTTTAAGCATCACAATTATATGTCAATAATAAAACATGGATGCTAATATTCACAATGGTCGTAAGAATCAAGATTATAAGATTAGACAACAAGAAGAAAAAGAGGGGACTCAAATATCAAAATACTAAGTACTTAGTAGTAGCTTGAATGATGGTTGTTGATTTTATTCTTCATTGTCATGTATTATCTTGAAATTTGAAGAGAAGAATAAGGTGAAATCGTGGGGATTGAGACACCAATACACCTATTTCATTCAATGTAACCTTATGATTATAGGGTTTCTTATTATTTAGGTTGGAGAGTTAATTTCTTCAAGGACAAAAAACAAACTTAGGAGTCTGAGATAGGGAGTTCAAAACCCAATTTTGTATAAGTATGGCTGAGAAGCTCTTCTAACACAGGAGTCAAACAAGAGGTCACGTAAAGGAGAGTCAATGAGGCAACCCCTCTGAAGCTTAACCGAGCGTAGTGGAGAGATTGTATATCAGAGGTTTCGTCAGTGCCATTACCTCCGTGAGAGGCAATGCTTTCAAGGCTTCGGAATTAAATACCCTTCCCATACGTTCAATCCCGACTGTTGACTATACCCCTAGACATTGATTGCAATTTGATGACCTTAGTTGCTTTTCCTAGAGATCTCAGAGGTGACTACGAGGTGTTTCCCATGGTACCTGGGGTGGACTTCGTATCACACTTTTCAGTACTGTTGGAGGGTTCCCCTTGAAGCGTGGATACTTGCATCGGATAAGGATGGTTAGTGGAGGTTTGGGTAACTGCTTCTCACTCATTCGTTCATTGGTTCATGGGACTTTATCAACCCGTGCATTCGTCCGAAAGGTCCTTTCCTTACTTTGTTACTATTGTGATCTTAGGACCTCATCCACCTGAGTTGGTATATTGGAAAGGTTGTTTGTGACTGTTGTTGTTTTTAGGTATTTTCTAGTGGTGTGTTCCACGATCATAAATTACTTAGGAAGGTGTGTAGGTAGTCACCCAAAGCTAACAACTCAAAGTGGTTGATCAACCACCTCATCGATCGAGGAGAATTCAAGGTCTTCCACTTGAAAAGGAATCATTGAATCCTCTTTTTTCTCCCTTGAGGCATCAACTTGATCAATCCAACACTTTTGTACTGATTGGTATGGTTGAGACCATAGAGACGAAACCTGTAGAAACTAACAGTTCTACTCCGAAGATTGTAACCATATTGGATCTCGAAGTCGAAGACTTCGCTCATCCTTTCAATCCTTCGTTAACTGGACTTGACGCTGTAGTTGTTGTGCAAATTTTGTCTCCCGAGTTAGACTTCGTTGATAGTCACCCTCTTCGGTGGGTTGTAATGGAAGGAACTCCCAAAGTGTCTGGGTCGGTGGTCCATGCAACCCCCATGTCAACAATTGTCACCGGACGAATCCTTCCTCTAGGTGTCTCTAATCAAATGACGAGTGTAGTGCATACCACTATACCCATCTCAATCAACAACTCTACTCCACTGATTGTTGGTTCCACTCAACGTTTGGGTGCAACCATGTTGTTACCTTTGATAAGTAATGTTTTTTTGTTTGGTATGCCATCAATGAGTAAGCAAAAGATCTTGATTGGTTCTTAGTCAATGTCCCAAACTTCTAACGTTGGTACAAAAAGTTTGTTGATCCCTTACCAAGATGTTCCTTAGGGAAAAGGTCATATTTCTTCGTCATTCCCCTCTACTGGGAGCGAGTCATTTCCAGTCTTTCGGCCCCAATCCTTTTGTGGGATGGGGTGGTACTATGGGTAGAAGATTTCAATCCACTAGTATGTCGTCTACTTAGACCCCATTCATGTTATATGGTGGGTTCAAAAGTAATCCTTTCACCATGTCTTCAGTGTCAGCAGGGGGAAAACACTTCGAAGGCCAGTGGGATATCATGGAAGGTTCGTTCTCTTCACAAGGAATGTCATCAAGGGGCAATCCCTTTCTCGGTCAGAACAACCCCATGCAAGGAGTATTTCCTTCGCAACAGGGTCTGCAGGGGGCAACCTTGTTTCTCTGTTAGGGAACTAGATGGGTGGAGGTTTTCCTCCATTTAACCAGATCCAACAAGGTTTCATCCATAGATTTGGCCTATCCACAAACTCTTTTTGGCATCATGGTGCCAGTACTAAACCAAGTTATTCTTTTTCGAATTGTCCTCAACTCAAAACTTCCAGCATCACTAGCTAGAATTTTGGGTCTCAGCCGAGGTTACCTTTTCTGGCAATGTTGAACTTTCTAGATGTGTCAAATCTTACAAACAATATCGTTTGTCCTAATCTGAACTGGCCACTGGTCCCCACCAAATTGTCATATGATATTCCTAAGTTTGAAGGCAATCCTAGTGAAGATCTCGACAACCATGTAACGACTTTTCATCTTTGGTTTTCAACAAATTTGTTAAACAATGATTCAGTTTGGCTACGTATTTTCCAACACACTCTTACGTGAGTCACAACTAAGTGGTACATCAAGATTGATGGTGCAACATCTTGTACTTTCCATGATTTGTCTTTTGTCTTTCTAAACCATTTTCAGCTACCGATCCAATATGATGTCAACACCAACCTTCTTTCTACCTTGAAACAAGACAAAGCCACTCATATCTCGGATCATATCTAGGAGTGGGAGAGACTGAAGAGGTTGATTAAAGCCAAGGTTCCTCTAGAATCCTTATTGGAATGGTTCCTTAAGTCTTTGTTTCCAGACATATCTAAAGATGTTTCCACATCAAGAGTCTTTTCTTAGGAAGAAACGATCTTCAGAGGCCAACAACTAGATTTGATCTATTCACAGTCTGGGTTCATGTAAAAAATTATATCGGATTCACCACAACCTGGTTTTGATACCAAAAAAATTAAATATGGACCTCGTGTTGATGGCATCGTAGGTTCCATTCAAAGATCGCCGATAGAATTGGTCTCTAATAAGATGATATAGATTTCTATCCAAGCTTCTGCATCTAGTCCAGCTTCGGATTTGACCACTCCCTCCCAAACATCATATGTACATAGTGTGTAATTGAAAACCCCAAAAAGGTACCCAACAACCTGGAAGGAAGAGAAAGGGTAAGGACAAAAGGGGGGGGGGGGATAATAACAAGAATATTACTAAACCATAATCTAGTTTTGGTGGGGGAAAAAAGGAAAAGAGGAAGGTGAAGTTTCCTTGTAAGATTTTCAAATAAGATCACAACACTCACGAGTGCCCCAAGATGGAAGAATCCCATAGGCTATTAGCTCAGCAAAAACCTTTCGTATTAATGAATTTGTTCCCTCATGGACAAAATATAGCTTATGGATCTAATGTTGGGAGCCAACAAGGGGGTAACTAGGGTGCTCCCCTCTCTGATGAAAGACTATCGAATATTTATATGATGAGTTTGTATGCTTATCTACAGACTCGAGCACATAATTACAACAAACATGAGTTTGGGTCGAAGAGTAAATAAACCCCCAAGCCGCAAGGGCCTCTTCATATTGAAAATATTTATGCGAGTGATGCCATGCCTTGCATGCCCAAGGATTGTACAAAAGAGCCTCGCATAATATGAATTCCAGGGCCACTAAAAATTATTCCATTGTGGAAGATTTGGCCCAGTCGTCGTGTGCGATGTCTGCTCTCGAGGTACTCCAAAGTTTCTGCTAGCAGGAAAAACACCCCTATGGCTACACGATGGTTTACAATGTAGGCAGATCAATAACCGTTTAATAGTCTCCTACTTCTCTAACTACCCCAAAAATACCCTAGACTTATGCAGGAAAAGAAAAATGAGAAGGATCTGGTAACTGTACCTTTACTCTGCGTCCGGTGTCGATCTTCTCGCACTTGATAACTTTGTTGATTGAAAACCTCCTCCCAAGGCCAACCTGCATTCAAAGACAGATAAACATAGAACTACAAGCATGCATTTCATACATAAATGAGGGTTAGATGTTAGAATAAAAACATAAAATGAATGCAAACATTCGACACATCATGTTTTGGGATAGGAAAAGTACTTCTTTTATTGATGATACAATGATCACTTACAACCAAAGTCAGCTACTGCTCCTCGAACCTGGTCCGGGCTCCTCTTCACCAAGCTCCGAGTGAACCTCCATGTATCTTTCTCCTCTCAACCTTCTTCTTGGGAAATGGATTGGGTTCTTATGGAGGAAAAAGGGAAAAATGTGGAATTCTGAGGCAATTCCACAGCAAGGTTGCAAATGCTTGGGGCAAGGAGGGGATGTGAAATGGGCAGAGTTTCATTGTTCTTATGTCTAGATGTGGAATGAGACCCCAACACCTCCTTTTATATGACAAAATGATGGTTTTTCGGTTGGGTGATGGGCTATAGGTGGTGAATTAGTTGGGAAACTACCCAATAGCCCATAATCTCAATAAATTCCTTGCAACTTTTCAATTTTTGCAACTTTTGCAAGTATACGCGGGCTGTAGTGGTGAAGCAATACGTACGCGGGCTGCAGTGTGCAACAAGCATATGTACGTGGGCAATATTGGTGTAGGGCACGTACATCTTCAAAAAATGAGTTTTTAAGAAGAGCAACTCAGTGATGGCTTGGCAAAAAATGCAAGTAAGAGGGACAAATGCCAGGTATGCATATGTAGAGAAAATTAGGGGTATAACAAATGCCCCCTAATGTGTGGGGTTAGAAGAGCATCTGATGGTTGAAATACATTACAAAATCTTCACCGAAGTATGAAATGAGTGAGCTCAGGACCAGAGTTCGGGAGGTGACATCTCCAAAAATAACAATTGTCTCTCTGAGGCGGGCATACCCATGCTCGAGATGAAATAAATCATGGCTGCCAGTCAAATACACTGCAGATCCATGTCATATAACTATATAAAGTGTAGCCATGAGCAATACACAACAAATCTACATCTCAAAATCAAAGATATACAAGTATAGTATCCATCTTCAAGAAGCCAACGACACGTGATGGCTGGAGATGAGGTCTTCAGAGCTCGAGCAACAGCTTCAAGATATTCAAAACTCAGGTAGGAGTGTAATGTGAGTGTACGTCTTCACTATCCAGAGGTCTTCGATGGCTCGTCAGGAACAGACAAGAGGATATCGATGATTAGGTAGAGAACCTCATTGATTTCGAACAAGGATTTGATTGGACTTTGGGATGGCCGGGCATGAGGGTAAGAGACAAACTGCAGAAAGGCCAACTCAGGCTGGGTGAAACTTCCCTTGGACAAGAGCATGAAAGATGATCAGACTCAGGCAGCATGACATTGACATAAGTTCATGATGCAGGTGGCAACGTAAACTCTCCATGTGTTTGGAAGAGTAACCAAACGGAGGAGGAAACAACTCTATGTAGCGAGAACAACTTCCTAAGGTAACATTAAATCCTAAAGGTCGAGAAACAAACAAAAGGATGTGATTTTTCCAAGGGCGACTCATTGTGCTCCCAAAAAAGAATATATATTTCACGTCCCCTCTTTTTGGGTTTTTTGATTTTTTTGTCTTTGTCAATATTTTAAAGAGCTTGAAAAAGAATAAAAGAATGCTACGTTACAAAGGAGGAATGAGTGTCGCAAGCATACTAGTTTGATGTAGGATCATCGCTATCAAATCCATAAAGGTGGACGTGGAAGTGAAGTCGACACCTTAGCACATTGAAAGAACCAAATCTGAATCTTAACTAGCTTGGTAGCAGTGTAGAGTTTTGAATTTTGTGTTAATTAAATTAGTTGTATGTAAAGTCGGGCCACCGTTTGAAATGATGGAACGATTGTAAATCCTTACACGACTGTAAAATCTTACATGTGTAGGATAAATGCCCTGATTATTCATTAGGTTGCATTTAATTGAGTAGGTAACCGCCAGAGTAGAATGTGATAGGATTTAGATAGGAGGAAGAAGAGTGAAGAGGCTCTGGGTCCTTAGACAAGTTTTCATTGGTTTTTTCTGTTTTTGTAGGAGATAACTATTGTAATCATGTTTTTTTCTTTGAAATGAATAGAACAAAGAAAATTGACCAAAATTGTACAATGTTGATACTGTTTAACTGTTGATATGTATTCCGCGAATGTATGAGATTCATAGGGAATGAATGAATAATTGAACAAGTTTAATTTGGTTCTCTTCTGTAAGTGATACAAGAAGTACATGCAGAGCGCAAGGAGTGTGTGTGAAGAAGTCTTTTTCGACTCAAAGTTCATAAGAGATAATGGGGGGAATTTCGTATGCAAGGTGCGCATACAGAGTGTGCGTAGAGGAAAACTTGGTTAAGTTTGAAAGCTCAGGAAGTTGAGCGCAGAGTATGCTAGGAGGGCATCAAAAAGTCTTTTGAAAAATATGCAGAGTGCAAGTGTGCGCCAAGGCCAAAGTTTAATTTCAATTGCTAGAAGCTCAGGAGGAGTAGTGGTTTTAATCCTCGAGAGGAAACACTTAGAAACATTTCTAAGTTTTGAAGAGTTGAAGTGTTCAAAGGTGGAGCGCAAAAATTGAAAGTTCGAAGAAGGAATAAGTACGGAGGATTGAGCGGGAGAAATTCTTTAGAAAATAATTTTGAAGACTGGATAAGATCGAGGGTTAAGGATTATCCAGGATATCGAGAGAACGAGAAGGCAGACTTCACGAAATGCAAAATCGCCAAGCGCTCGAAAGGTTTGGCCCCAGGTCATAACAAAGGGTCATATGGATGGAGGATAAGGGAGGAGATAGCACGCGCTAGGCCCCTGTCGAGATTTCAGAGGTCAGAGAGTCGGGGGTTGACTCACATATGATTACTCGACACGTGAAATCATGAAACACCTTTTGAGGATAGGCATGTGGTCACAAGGCGTGGTCACATGGAAAAAGGCTTGCACCTAGCACTGGTTTACACAGGCATAATTTTGTAAAGACCCGTGGATTTTTTCTTAGAGGTTTCAGCAGGAAATCGAGGAGTTGCTTCATCTCAGATATTTTGAAGATTCTAAGACCAGGAGGTCGCACAATCCTTGGAGAGAAGGGGGGTCTGCACCAAGTGGTATCAGAGCCTAAAAATGATTTGAAGTTGAACTCAGTGTGTTGGGAACAGTTGAAGCGATGCTGTCGAGGGTACGCATATGACCACCTATAGAAAACCATGCTATAGGAAGAGAAGTGAGAGAACTTCACGCAAGGTTGGAATAGATGGAAGAAATGCAAAGGAGAACACCTGCCGCTGAAGATGTGAGTGATGCAGAAAGTGAATAAATAGAAGTTGAAGAAGCTATTGGGGAAGATGTGGCCGAAGAACACTTATTGAAAGCTGTTGTGAAGTCGGGATCTAGAGAAAAGATGGACGTCCCAATGTATGAAGGTAACTTGGATGTAGAAAAGTTATTGGAATGGATAGGGTCCCTGGATAAGTATTTTGACTATGAAGAGGTCGAGGAAGGAAGGAAGGTGAGACATGTTGTCACCAGATTAAAGGGAAACACAACACTGTGGTGGGATGAACTACAGGCATAAAGAAGGAGAAAAGGAAAACAAAAGATAAAGAATTGAGACAGGATGATAGCAAAATTGAAGGCTAAATTCATACCTAGGGATTACCAGATAGAGTTGCTCATAAAATTGCAGAACCTGAGACAGAGCGGTATGACAGTGAAAGAATATATAGAAGATTTTATAGGTTGAATATTATTACTGGACACAGAGAGAAGAATGATGAAAAAGTTTCCAGGTATATAAATGGTTTGAGGTATGAAATTCAGGATGAAATCATCATGATGACTGTGAGGACAGTGGAATATGCTTATCAGATTGCACTGAAGGTAGAAGAAAAAGTTGGCTAGAAACCAGAGTGAGCGGAACAGAAGAAGAGGCTTAAATAAAGGTAAGGGAGTTGTCTATAATAAGACACCAAAATTTAAGGATGAGAATGAGAAATAAAGCAGCGTATAGGTTGGCACCTCGAGAGAATGAAGAAGTTAAGAAGCAAGTTCAGGAGTTGTTGGATAAAGGTTTAGTCAGGGAAAGTCTAAGCCCATGTGCAGTGCCAACTGTATTAAGTCCAAAGAAGGATGGGGGATGGAGAATGTGTACAAATTCTAGAGATATCAACAAGATTACCATCAGGTAAAAACTTTGAGCTATGGAAGCTCAAGATGGAGGACCTTCTTGTAGACAAAGAACAATGGATCGCTATGGATCCTGGTACACAGCCTACTGGTACACCATCTACTAGCACACATGCTATTGGTACACAAACTACTAGTACACCAACTACTGGTATATCGAAGGAAGATTGGGAGAAGTTGGACAGAAGAGCAAGGAGTACTATTCGACTCTGCCTAGCAGATTCAGTGTTGTTGAATGTCTCAGGAGAATCTACAACCAAGGAACTATGGGATAAGTTGGGGAATTTGTATCAATCAAAGTCCCTGGTAAACAACTTGTTTCTTCGAAAGAATCTGTATCATCTTAGGATGGAAGATGGAGATTCTGTGATAGAACATCTAAATGCCTTTAATACTCTGGTAAGTCAACTTGGCTCTGTTAATATTACTATTGCAGAAGAAGATAAGTGTATTACTTTGTTATGTTCTTTTCCAGACTCTTGGGATAATCTGGTCATAGCAATAGGTAGTACCACTCAATCTACATTGAAGTATGAGGATGTAGTTACATCCTTGTTATCTGAAGAGATGAGGCGAAAAAGAATGGATGGTCACAACACAGATTCTGTATTTGTAAGAGGGAGTACCCAAGACAGGAACCCTGGGAAGCCTTCGGGGTGGAGATCTAAATCTACAAGCAGATCTAAGTCTCTGGGAAAATATTTGAGGAAATGTTGGAAGTGTGGTAAAACAGGGCATTATAAGAAAGATTGCAAGTCTAAGAAGGTTGAAAAAACAAAGGGATATGATAGTACCTCTTCCATAGAGGCGAAAACCTCCACTGAAGAAGGAGGTGATGTTTACCTAGCATCTACAAGTAAACATGAAGATCGTGATGTATGGTTGATCGAATCAGGTGCATCATACCATATGACTCCTCACAGGGAGTGGTTCTCTGAATATGAAAAATATGATGGTGGTGATGTATGCCTAGGTGATGAATCGACAACAAAAATCTTGGGACGTGGAAGGGTTAAGTTGCTGCTAAACGATGGAAGGATTATAACTGTCCCTAGGGTTCTACACATTCCAAAACAAGCCAGGAGCCTAATATCTGTAAGCAAGTTGGGTGATGCAGGAGTGAAAACTGTATTTGAAAAGAACACTTGCAAGATGGTACGAGGAGCAATGGTGTTGATGAGGGGAGTTAGTTTTGGAACTATGCACAAGTTGTTGGGAAGCACTTATACTAATGGGTGTAACAATTCTGTTGTCCCTAAGCAGAGAATCGAAGGAGACAAGACCAATACTGTCCGAGAAAAGAAGACCATGTTGTGGCATCAAAGACTGGGGCATATTGGAGAAAAGGGCCTTTGAACACTACACGGTAAAGGTATGGTTGAAGGTATGTCTAATTGCACTCTGGATTTTGATTTCTGTGAACATTGCATATATGGTAAACAGAATCAAGTAAGATTCCCATCTGGTGCTACAAGAGCAAAGGGGATCTTAGAGTTTTGGGTTTTGTGATCTCTTCCAATGAATTGAAGATGGATCCAGAAAAGGTGAGAGCAATCAAAGAATGGTCGTCACCCAAGAGCATATTTGAGGTGAGAAGATTCCATGGTTTAGCAAGTTTTTATAGAAAGTTTATCATAAACTTTAGTGGTATATGCGCACCCATGATGGACACTATGAAGAAGAAACATAAGTCTTTTAATTGGACAGAGGAGGCTGAAAAAAGCTTCAGAGTGTTGAAAAAGAAGATAACAGAACAACCAATTTTGGTTTTACTAGATTTTGGAAAGACATTTCAGGTGAGGTGTGATGCAAGTGGAATAGCTATTGGAGCAGTTTTGAGTCAACATAATAGGCCTGTTGTTTATTTCAGTGAGAAGTTGAATGACGCTAAGGAGAAATATTCTACATATGACAAGGAGTTTTATGCAGTGATTCAAGCTTTGAAAAAATGGAGACATTATTTAATTCCAAAAGAGTTTGTCTTGTATAGAGATAATCAAGCTTTGCAATTTATTACTAGGCAAGAGAAGTTGAATCAGAGACATGCTAAGTGGATAGAATTCATGCACAATTTTACTTTTGTCATTAAACATATTTCTGGAAGTGCTAACAAAGTTGCAGATGCTTTGAGCAGGAGAAGTTTGGTTATATAGGAATTTCAAGTGAAGACCTTAGGGTTTGACCACCTTAAGGAAATGTATCAGGAAGATTCAGATTTTAAGGAGGCTTACAAAGCATATGGAAATCCTTTGTTGAGGGATAACAACTCATGGTTAGAATATTTGATCCAGGATGGATTGTTGTTTAAAGGAAGCCAATTGTGCATACCAAGATGTTCAATGAGAGATAATTTGTTGAAAGAAAAACATAGTGGAGGTTTAGCCATACATTTTGGTGATGAATTTTTTTTTGCACAACTGAGTAGCTTGTATTATTGGCCAGGCATGAGGGCAGATGTGAAGAAATTTGTAGACCGATGTAAGATTTTTCAACATGCAAAAGGGAAGAGACAAAACACTGGTTTGTATCAGCCATTGCCTATTCCAGAAAGGCCTTGGGATGCAATTAGTATGGATTTTGTATTGGGATTACCTAGAACGCAGAAGGGAAGTGATTCCATAATTGTTGTGGTCGATAGATTTTCCAAGATGGCACATTTCATACCCTGCCAGAAGACAAATGATGCTACACACATAGCCAATGTGTTTTTTAGAGAAATTGTGAGATTACATGGATTGCCTAGAAGCATAGTTTCAGACAGGGACACTAAGTTTGTGGGACACTTTCAGAGCACTCTATGGAAGAGGCTGGGAATGAATTTATCTTTTAGTTCAACATATCACCCTCAGACATATGGAAAGACCGAAGTGGTGAGCAAGAGTCTGGGAAATTTTTTAAGGAGTTTAGTCACTAAATAAGGTCATCAGTGGGATCAGATTCCGGCACAGGAAAAATTTTCATTTAACAATTCAGTTAATAGAAGCACTCGAAAATCCCATTCGAGATAGTATATGGAAGACATGGGAGAGGGGTTGCAGAATTGAGAGAATCGAAACAAGATGAATTCATGAGCGCAGGAGCAGAAGATTTTGCTACAGGAATGCAAATACTTCATGATCAAGTTAGGAGGCAGATACAAGATAGTAATCAAAAGTATAAGGACAAAGTTGATCAGAAAAGAAGGGAAGTTCAATTTGAAGTGGGAGATGAAGTTTTATCTCATTTGAGGAAGGAAAGGTTTCCTAGAGGAACATATAATAAGTTGAAGATGAAAAAGATAGGACCATGCAAGATCCTTAAAAAATTTGTAGCAAATGCTTATGAAATTGAGTTGCCAGACAATGTTGTGATATCACCAATATTCAACGTTGCAGATTTGTATCCTTATAACAGAGATAACACAAGAGAATTGGATGATCATGAAGAAATTCAATGGGAAGAATAGATGCCCACAATAGAAAAACCTCTGATGGAGAAAATTTTAGAACAAAGAGTTGGAAGGGAAACCAAAAGAAAGATGTATCTTGAATATTTAGTGAAGTGGAAGGATCACAGTATGGAAGATTCAAGTTGGGTAACTGAGCTTGATATTTTGAAGCATGGAAAAATAGTGCGAGACCTCATGGACAGGAGTCCATGAATATTTTGGCCAGAGGAGTATGATGCAGGAGCATCGCTATCAAATCCAGAAAGGTGGACGTGGAAGTGAAGTCGACAACTTAGCACATTGAAAGAACCAAAGCCAAATATTAACTAGCTTGGTAGTGGTGTAGAGTTTTGAATTTTGTGTTAATTAAATTAGTTGTATGTAAAGTCGGGCCACCGCTTGAAATGACGAAATGATTGTAAATCCTAACGTGACTGTAAAATCTTACAGGTGTAGGATAAATGCCTTGATTATTCATTAGGTTGCATTTAATTGAGTAGGTAACCACCATAGTAGAATGTGATATGATTTAGATAGGAGGAAGAAGTGTTGATACTAAGAGGGGGGTGAATCAGTATCAAGTAAAATTTAAAAACCTTTTCAACTTATACTTAAACCACTCAATTATATCCAATGAGAAATGAACAATAGTATAAGAGTTACACCAATACACCACAATACGCCATGCACAATATATGAGAAATAATCAATAGTTATTGTTCAAGGGAAGTAATAACTTCCAAAGGTAGCTACAGATTCCAAATATAAAGGGAGGGATAAACCTCCAAGAGGAAGATACAATCCTCGAATATAAGGAGAGGGTTAACCTCTCCATCCTTTTCCCTTCCTTCCACCCAAGAATATATGAGAGATAATAGAACTTTACATTAAATCATCACCATCAACCAACCATCACATAGAACCTGATAATGCTTCCTTAGACTTCTTCAATTTATGCAATTATTCAATTATTGGAATACTTTGATCCTATATATAATATTACTCAATGTATTCTCTGAAACTCCTCCAAGTTGCACTCCTTGAATCCTCCCCAAAAAGAAGTTATAAAAAGAATGGTAGACTTTATTCAATTCTAGTTTATTCAGGAGAGTGAACATGTACAGAATTTCCTGTGCTCAATATTTAACATCAGATTATGAAACTTGCACAAAAGAAACTGTAGTCCGTACTCTTTAAAATGAAATTGGTCCCACCTCATTTGGATTCTCTATGAATAAGTTATGTCTTTTTTACCCGAAACACCTATTTATCGACTAGCTTCAGGACTGGTAAAAAACCCTATCTTCCACATAGTGTATCTCCATAATTATAGTGAATCAAGAGATGAAAACTTTAACAGAGGTACCTTGATATGTATTATCAATAACATATCAATTTCACCATCTGAATCATTCTAGAAAAAAAGATATAGCGAAAATGGTAAGATGACTTGAAAATAACATACCTTAGAACACATCACCAAAAGACTTCATCCTCCCTTGAAATCCAACCTTCTTTACTTTTGATTTCCTCTGAAATTCGACTTGTGTATCAAACAAATGTATAATGATATTTATTTATACCATTTATGTCACTTCATTTTAACATTAGGGCCGACCTGACACTTTCTTATTTTGTAATTCTTTTCTTTAGTTATCTTCAAGGCCTACATGTACTTCCTTCTTCAATTCACTTTGTCATCTTCAAAAAATCATTTCTCCTTAGCCATGAGGATCCACATGACGTGCCACATACCACTAGAAAAAACATGATGTATACTATCCATCCATGGGTGTTTTATCTGCATGTGCATTTTCCTTCATGTCCAAATACCTTCATCAATATTGCGGTCCAAAATCAATGACTAGGGTTGACATCAATGACAACAACCAATCTTCCAACAAGAAGAGCGAAGAGGCTCTGGGTCCTTAGACAATTTTTCATTGGGTTTTTCTGTGTCTGTAGGAGATAATTATAGCAATCATGTTTTTTTCTTTGAAATGAATAGAACAAAGAAAATTGACCAAAATTGTATAGTGTTGATACTGTTTGACTGTTGATATGTATTCTACGAATGTATGAGGTTCATAGGGAATGAATGAATAATTGAATAAGTTTCAATTGGTTCTCTTTTGTAAGTGATGCAAGGAGTGCATGCAGAGTGCAAGGAGTGTGTGTGAATAAGTATTTTTCGACTCAAAGTTCAGAAGAGATAAGGGGGGGAATTTCATATGCAAGGTGTGCATATAGAGTGCAAGGAGTGCACGTAGAGGCAAACTTGGTTAAGTTTGAAAGATCAGGAAGTTGAGTGTAGAGTATGCTAGGAGGGCTTAAAAAGTCTTTTGAATAAGATGTAGAGTGCAAGTGTGCACCAGGGCCGAAGTTTAATTTCAATTGCTAGAAGCTCAGGAGGACTAGTGGTTTTAATCCTCGAGATGAAACAATTAGATTTTTTTCTAAGTTTTTAAGAGTTGAAGTCTTCAAAGGTGGAGCTCAGAAATTGAAAGTTCGAAGAAGGAATAAGTACGGAGGATTGAACGGGATAAATTCATCAGAAAATAAATTTTTGAAGACTGGATAAGATCAAGGGTTAAGGCTTATCCAGGAGGAGCCGAAATATTTCAAACTGTTAGATCTGGGAGAAGTCACGCACTGTTTAGCCGCGATGATCTTTCTGAATTTTGCAAACCAGAAGCTTTGCAAAAGAGCAGAGTGAAATTCGCGAAACGATCTGAGCCGTCGGATCAAGGAAGGATTTGGGCAGTCAAATCTGAAGCAACCGAAATATCGGGGATCGGGAGAAGGAGCAAGTAGACTTCGTGAAATGCAAAATCGCGAAGCGCTTAGAAGGTTTGGCCCCAGGTCATAATGAAGGGTCATATGGATGGAGGATAAGTGAGGAGATAGCATGTGCTAGGCCCCTGTCGGGATTTCAGAGGTCGGAGAGTCGGGGGTTGACTCACATACGATTACCTGACACATGAAATTGAGAAACGCCTTTTGAGGATATGTGTGTGGTCACAAGGCATGGTCACATGAAAAAAGGCTTGCACCTAACACTGGTTCACATGGGCAGAATTTTGTAAAGACTCATGGAATTTTTCTTAGAGGTTTTAGTAGGAAATCGAGGAGCTGCTTCAGCTCAGAGATTTTGAAGATCCTAAGATCGGGAGGTCACGCAGCCCTTGGAGAGAAGGGGGGTCTGCACCATAGTTCCAAGCGCAAGGAACACACTAATGCTTAGAGTAAGGAGACATGTGCAGGAAAAGGACACTCAGGGAAAATTCCTCCATGGGTCAAGGTGTCAGGTCACAGAGGAAAATTGCTACAAGGCTTACGTATAAGGCATGATTCAAAGGTTCAGTTGAGATAAATATGGATTTGGCATTAGGCCAAAGACGTAGAGATGAAAATGCGATTAGCAAGACACAATGAAGCCCCCTTCAATGTATTTTTCACGAGCCCAGAGAAGGTAAGCTCGATAGTTTTTTCACGTTTAGAGAGTCTGAAAAAACATAAAAGAAGACTCCATTGGGGTACCTTTTTTGGAAATAGTCTAGTCAGTTCGAAAAAGGGATGAACTAGCACAGAAAAGATGCCTATTCAAAACCATTTTAACGAGTGTGACACAGACAAGATCACTCGAAAATATTTTCAATTTTAAGGAGTCCAAAAAGAGATTAACTATGGACTCACAACCTTTTTTCTAGATTTTATTCTCCTTAGCCTGAAAAAGTATAAAATTTACTGAGGAGAACTCTTCTAGTGAGACGAATCTCCTGAGGTGTACCTTTTTCCTCCATAATCAACAGGCCGAAAAAAGGGGTAAACTCATGCTAGTAGATGTTCTTCTGGGCCAATTTAATGAGTGTGAAGGAACAAGATCACTCGACGATCTTTTCAGTTTTAGGGAGTCTGAAAAGAGCTTAACTATGGACTCCATGGGGGTTCCTTTTTTGTAAGTATTCTCCAAGGCCCAAAAAAGGTGATAAACCAAAACCAAGGAGACTGTTCCTTTTTCGTAAATTTAGTCCCTTAGGCCCGAAAAAGGGTTAAACTTACACCTGAGAATAATATTCTAGTGAACCAAAGCTCCTAGAGTATATCTTTATTCGTAATATTGACCATCCAGACCAAAAAAGGGGTAAAATACTGTCGAACAGACGTGCCTTCAAGTTTTAGTTTGGTGAGCGTGAAGGACAACAAGATCGCTCAACAATCTTTTCATGTTTAGAGAGTCTGAAAAGGGCTTAAAGAAGACTCCAGGGGGCTATGAATCATGTATGAAACTGGTTCAGGTAGAGCCCATGACTAGGCTCAGACCAAGAATCTCTTCGATAGTCAACTTGGAAAGTCTCCCAAAAGGGAAGAAAACATAAACCACGATGTAAGTCCTCCCATGGTATAGAAATCGTAGTCATGGCTTCAAGGATAGCCTCATCTAAAAGCAATTCAAAAATCTGAGGAATCACACAAACGCGGGTCGACAGTCCCAAAGGGTGAATTAAACTAACCATATTCCATATGACGACGGAGGCTTTGGCCAGGACTGGCAGAGTCTATCACCGAAGAATCACAAGCATGAGGGCTTAAGGATATACAAACAACAAGATCAAACTCAGAAGGAGACTCAAGATCACTTGGACCAAAAGGGGGAAGCAAGGGCTCCCATGCCCCCATTGGATAAACCAATGGATCAATTGCTGAGACCAAGTCTCGAGAAGAAAAACATGACTGCACAGGTTCCTACTCATAAGCAATTGAACACCGAGGATAAGAAACCACATAATTAACTCGTGGCGGGGTAGAGTCTACACGAACACTAGGAAGATATAAAGGGGCAACCTGAACTAACACTGAATTATGATGGTGATTATCAGATTCCAGTTGGTCGATAGTGACAATGTTTCCATTATGAGGGAAATGCATCACCCGGAAGAGCATAGACACCACAACGTTCATAGCATATACATAATCATGCCTGAGAAGCATATTAAAATCTAACGGGACTTGCACCACTATAACATTGACAAGGACAATCTTCCCACCTAAAAAGATAGGAAATTGAGTAAGAATCCCCAAATATTCACTAGGACATTAAACATGTTCCATAAGCATGTTGTTGTCTCCTCTCCAACGATGTTAAACAAAACTTCATCTGCTAAACACAGATGAATGGTACTGATAACTCTTGCATTCAGATCTTCCCACTCCTCATCTTTCATGTTTGTCGGTTTATTTGTCTTTCCTGCCAATGCCTTTTGCAATCCTTGTTGCACAAGAAGATCCCACATCTTGAGCTTCCATAGCTCAAAGTTATTCTTTCCATTGAATTTCTCCACCTCAAACTTTAAACTCTTCATATTGCGTGTGCATACAACCTTCAATCACCTTTCACGAATATCGCACCCCTCGCATTGTTTCTCATGCGATGATCTCCAAAAATTTTACAAATTTGATCGCCCCCTTTGAACGGGATTAACCACGAAAATCCATCCAATATTGCATCTGGAAAAAATCTGTCCACGAATCTGTCCTCCGTCCTTCTCCGCTTCAGTGGAAAACATAGTCTTGTTGACTATTCCTTCCTTATGAGCTCCGATACCACTTGTTGGGTAGCGAAAGCATAAATAGAACAATATTTTAATGGAAGAAACAAATCAAGGAACAATCACACAATGAAAATAATATTTACGTGGTAAAACCCTTCAAAAAGGAAACATGGAGAAATGATAATCGATATTCTTATTGATCAAGGGGGAATTACAACAATCAAACACTGACTTACAACCTTCCTTACTCTCATCCCACACTTTGCTTTTCCTCTACGAGCATGCATAGATATACAACATCTATCGAACAGTTACACAAAATAATCACAAACTGATCAAACAATTACACAAACTAATCAAATAGTTACGTATGTCCATATTCAATTTTTAGCTGATTTATTTCAGTTAACTGCAGAGTAGTAAGAGCCAAGAAATCTGTCCATATCCCAACAATCATGGGAAATTAGTTGGCACATTTCAACACTCATCACCATAAGTTGTGGTGGTCTCAGAGTAAACAATTTACGAGGGGGCATTCTTGTTTTCATCTTCCTTCTT
>ML789316.1:480163-528258 GCA_009831015.1 Picea engelmannii
GTAATCATCTTCTTGCGAATGCGAGTAGCCATCACATCTCTTCTCAGAGATAAGTTGCCACCATTCTAGCGAGTCTTTCACTCTGTATTTTTACAGTCTCTGTACATTTCTCTGATTAATAGAAATCGTGTATTACTGTATATTTGTGTTTATGGTTGCATCTCTGATACACTCCTGTTATATTATTGAATATCTGCAATATCTCTGTGCATTTCTTTATTATATCTCCGCTCTCATTTCGTGCCGAAAATAATCTGGATCAATGCCACTCGTCATTTAGATAGTCGTGTACATGTTCTGAATTGGAGTTTTTCACTCTTTCCAGACCACTTGAGGTTGGGGTTGTGACATTAGAGGATCTTCCTCGGTCCTGCTAAGTCTTTAGAGTTGTCGTTTGGTTTCAAAATTAGTTTCTTTTGTTTTCAAGATTATAAGAAAAGTCCAAAAATATTTTTCGACTTTCTTGTTTAATCAAGGTTGTTTTTTGCTTTTAATGGTTTTAGGGTTTTAGAAAGTTTTGTTGGGTGTACGTTACACTTTGATTTCTATCATTGCAGATTTTTTTAATGGGTGTCTAGTCATTTGTGTATGGTGTTTGTTTCCCTTTGCTTTCTTGATTTGTATAAAACAAAAGTGTAAGAGTGTGTGCTTGTGAACTTTCTCCCTTACCATTTGCATTGATATCTGAAAAAGAAAAGTTCATTTTATTTATGTTTTCTCCTTGAATCCATCATTGTACTTTCTAAAACAGAAAGATTTTGTTTCTATAAAATGAATGCTAACTAAAATCAATTAGACATTTTTATTTTACTAAGGTAAACAAACTAATTTTAGGCTAGGGCCTTGGTTTAGGTTGGAGAGTTAATTTCTCCAAGGCCAAAAAACAAACTTAGGAGTTTGAGATAGGGAGTTCAAAACCCAATTTCATATAAGTATATCCGGGAAGTTCTTCTAACACAGGAGTCAAACACGAGGTCACGTAAAGGAGAGCCGATGAGGCAACCCCTCTGAAGCCTAACTGAGCATAGTGGAGAGATTGTATATTAGGGGTTTCGTTAGTGCCATTACCTCCATGAGAGGCAGTGCTTTCAACGCTTCAGGATTAAATACCCTTCCCATACATTCTATCTCGATTGTTGACTATACCCCCATACATTGATTGTAAGTTGATGACCTTAGTTTCTTTTCCTAGGAATCTCAGGGGTGACTACGAGGGGTTTCCCGTGGCACCTAGGGCAGACTTTGTATCACACTTTTCAGTACTATTGGAGGGTTCCCCGCGAAGCGTGGGTACTTGCACCGGATAAGGATGGTTAGTGGAGGTCGAGGTATCTGCTTCTCACTCATTCGTTCATTGGTTCATGGGACTTTATCAACCTGTGCCTTCGTCCGGAAGGTCCTTTCCTTACTTTGTTACTATTGTGATCTCAAGACCTGATCCACCTTAGTCTGTATATTGGAAAGGTTGTTTGTGACTATTGTTATTTTTAGGGATTTTCTAGTGGTGTGTTCCGTGATCACAAATTACTTAGGAAGGTGTGTAGGTAGTCACCCAAAGCTAACAACTCAAAGTGGTTGATCAACCACCTCATCGATCGAGGAGAATTCAAGGTCTTCCACCTGAAAAAGAAGAACCAAATCCTTTGTCGCCCCCCTTGAGGCATCAACTTGATCGATCCGACACTTTTGTACTGATTGGTATGGTTGAGACCATAGACATGAAACCTGTAGAAACTAACACTTTTGCTCCAGATATTGTAACCATATTGGATCTCGAGGTCAAAGACTTCACTCATCCTTTCAATCCTTCATTAACTGGACCTGACGCTCCAGTTGTTGTGCAAATTCTAGCTCTCGAGTTAGACTTCTCTGATAGTCACCCTCTTCGATGGGTTGTAATGGAAGGAACTCTAGAAGTGTCTGGGTCGAGGGTCCCTACAACCCCCACGTCAACAATCGTCACCGGAGGAATCCTTCCTTCAGGTGTCTCTAATCAAACGACGAGTGTAGTGCATACCACCATACTAGTCTCAATCAACAACTCTACTCCGCTGATTGTTGGTTCCACTCAACGTTTGGGTGAAACCATGTTGTTACCTTTGATAACTAATTCTTTTTTGTTTGGTATGCCATCAATGAGCAAGCATAAGATCTTGATTGGTTCTTAGTCAATGTCCCAAACTTGTAATGTTGGTACAAAATTTTTGTTGATCCCTTACCAAGCTGTTCCTTAGGGCGAAGGTCATATTTCTCCGTCATTCCCCTCTACTGGGAGTGGGTCGTTTCCACTCTTTCAGCCCCAATCCCTTTGTGGGATGGGGTGGTGCTATGGGTAGCAGATTTCAATCCACTAATATGTCGTCTACTTAGACCCCATTCATGTTATATGGTGGGTTCAAAAGTAATCCTTTCACTACGTCTTTAGTGTCAGCAGGGGGAAAACCCTTCCAAGGCTAGTGGAATCTCATGCAAGGGTTGTTCTCTTCACAAGGAATGTCGTCAAGGGGCAATTACTTTCTTGGTTAGAACAACCCCATGCAAGGAGTATTTCCTTTGTAGCGGGGTCTGCAGGGGGCAACCTTGTTTTTCTATTCGAGAACCAGATGGGTGGAGGTTTTCCTCCGTTTAACCAGAGCCAACAAGGTTTCATCCATAGCTTTCGCCCATCCACAAACTCTTCTTGGAAGCTTGGTGCCAGTACCAAACCAAGTTATTCTTTTTCGAATTGTCCTCAACTCGAAACTTCCAACATCGCTAGCTGGAATTTTGGGTCTCAATCGAGGTTACCTTTTCTAACAACATTGAACTTGTTAGACGTGTCAAAGCTTATGAGCAATATCATTTTTCCTAATCTGAACTGGTCGCCGGTCCCCACCAAATTGTCATATGATATTCCTAAGTTTGAAGGCAATCCTGGTGAATATCCCGACAACTATGTAATGACTTTTCATCTTTGGTTTTCATCAAATTTGTTAAATGATGATTCAGTTTGGCTACGTCTTTTCCAACACACTCTTATAGGAGTCACAACTAAGCGGTACATCAAGCTTGATGGTGCAACATTTTGTACCTTCCACGATTTGGATTTTGTCTTTCTAAACCATTTTCAACTACCGATCCAGTATGATGTCAACACCGACCTTCTTTCTACCTTGAAACAAGACAAATCCACTCATATCTCGAATCATATCCAAGAGTGGGAGAGACAAAAGAGGATGATTAAATCCAAGGTTCCTCCTAAATTCTTATTGGAATGGTTCCTTAAGTCTTTGTTTCCAGACATCTCTAAATATGTTTCCACATCAAGAGTCTTTTCTTAGGAAGAAGCAATATTTAGAGCCCAACACCTAGATTTGTTCTATTCACAGTATGGACTCATGTACAAAATTATATCGGATTCACCACAACTTGGTTTTGATCCCACAAAAATTAAATATGGACCTCATGTTGATGGCATCGTAGGTTCCATTCAAAGATCACCCACATACTTGGTCTCTAATAAGATGATATAGCTTTCTATCCAAGCTTCTGCATCTAGTCCAACTTCGACTTCGACCACACCCTCCCAAACGTCAGATGTATATAATGTATAATTGAAAACCCCAAAAAGGTACCCAACAACCTAGAAGGAAGAGAAATGGCAAGGACAAAAAGTAGGGGGCGGGGAATAATAACAAGAATATTACTAAACCATAATCTAGTTTTGTTGGGGGGAAAAAGGAAAAGAGGAAGGTGAAGTTTCCTTGTAAGATTTTGAAAGAAGATCACATCACTCACGAGTGCCCCAAGATGGAAGAATCCCATAGGCTGTTAGCTCAACAAAAACTTGTTGTATTAATGAATTTGTTTCCTCACGGACAAAACATAGCTTATGGATCTAATGTTGGGAGCCAACAAGGGGGTAACTAGGGTGCTCCCCTGCTTGATGGAACATTGCTGAATATTTATATGATGAGTTTGTATGCTTATCTATAGACTCGAGCACATAATTACAACAAACCTGAGTTTGGGTCGAAGAGTAAATAAACCCCCAAGCCGCAAGGGCTTCTTCATATTGAAAATATTTCTGCGAGTGATGCCATGCCTTGCATGCCCAAGGATTGTACAAAAGAGCCTCACATAATCTGAATTCCAGGGCCGCTCAAAATTATTCCATTGTGGAATATTTGGCCCAGTCGTTGTGTGCAATGTCTGCTCTCGAGGTACTCCAAAGTTTCTGCTAGTGGGAAAAACCACCCTATGGCTACACCAGGGTTTACAATGTAGGAAAATCAATAACTGTTTAAAAGTCTCTTACTTCTCTAACTACCCCAAACATAACCCAGACTTATGCAGGAAAAACAAAATGAGAAGGATCTGGTAACTGTACCTTTACTCCACGTCTGGTGTTAATCTTCTCACGCTTGATAACTTCGCTGACTGCAAACCTCCTCCCAAGGCCAACCTTCATTCAAAGATATATAAATAGATAACTACAAGCATGCATTTCATACATAAATAAGGGTTAGATGTTATAATAAAAACATAAAATGAATGCAAACATTCGATACATCATGTTTTGGGACATGAAAAGTACTTCTTTTATTGATAATACAATGATCACTTACAACCAAAGTCGGCTACTGCTCCTTGAACCTGGTTCGGGATCCTCTTCACCAAGATCCAAGTGCACCTCCGTATATCTCTCTCCTCTCAACCTTCTTCTTGGGAAATTGATTGGGTTCTGATGGAGGGAAAAGGGAAAAATGAGGAATTCTGAGGCAATTCTCATAACAAGGCTACAAATGCTTGGGGAAAGGAGGGAATGCGAAACGGGCAGAATTTCACTGTTCTTATGTCTAGATGTGGAATGAGACCCCAACACCTCCTTTATATGACAAAAGGATGGTTATTCGTTTGGGTGACGGGCTATCAGCGGTGAATTAGATGGGAAACTACCCAATAACACGTAATCTCAACGAATATTAAAATGCAAGGAACTTAGTTCCTTGCATTTTAATATTTCATTTAGAGAATCTCTCAACTCGAACATGAAAGATCATGGAAGACATGGAATTTTTCAATTCCTTCATATATTTTTGTATTTCTTCTTTAATTACATTCTTATTCTCATCCATCTTATTTTTCATTTCATCCATCTTCTTATCTATCTTATTTTTCATTTCATCCATATTTATTTTCATCTCATTCTTATTATCATCCATCTTCTTATCCATATTTTATTCCATTTCATCCATATTTCTCTTCATAGTTTCATCCATCGTATGTTCCATTTGTTCCTTATTTTAAGTGATCCTCTTTTACATCTAGTGATAAATCTCGTCGATTTCATCTTGAGTCATGGTTGAGCTTTCTGGAAGTTTAGCTGGTGAAGTAAGTTTTGGAGGAGTCTTTGGAGTCATGTGAGGAAATAATAATTCTCCTCTTTTTCCTCTTTATTACAAACTTTAAAACACCAAAAACAAATATTCCAATAAAAATTTATGCCAATTGTAAGTGGCGTACCTTTTAAGCCCTTAATTTGGAGTTTGTCTTCCTAGCCGACCTTCCTTCTGATGTATTTCTGAAATTTCGGCCCTTCTAAGTTTGAAATTTTGGCATGTAGTAGTTTCAAATTTCTTCTTTACAATGCCACAGGTCTGACCAAAATAAGATGTGCCAAGTGAATGTTAGGGTACCTTTCCCAAACCTTGTTAATTTTTTGCATTTCCAGAAGAGCGAACTTGTACAGAATGCCATGTGTCCAATATTTAATACTTTATTCTAAAATTTCTACCACAAATACTATGGATTGTCCTCTTTCAAATGAAATAGGTCTCACTTAATGTGGATTCTCACTGAAGAAGATATGATTATTTTATCCAGAACACCAGTTTGAGAATAGTTATAGGACTAGTCAACACACCCTATCGTCCATGGGGTATATCTACAAAAGTATAACAACCTAGAAGGTAAAATTTTAACCATAGGTACCTTGATATGTCTTGTAAATAACCTCAAAATTTCATTGTCTGATTAATCTTGAAAAAAAAATAAATTATAGTGAAAAATCCAAAATGACTCGCTTGAAGAAGCAAAACCCTAGGACCGATGCTCTGATACCAAATGTTATGATCCAACGCCTTAAAAATGACAGAAAGTCAATGATTGTAGTCCACTTCGAGGGGGAAACCTCCTTTTACAATATATCCAATTCATAATACAATATGAGATGAGATAATATGATCCTAAGACTATGTTTCCTTGGTATATATATATAGGAGACAAACGGTACAATTATAATGAAAGGGTACCATGAAGGATTCTAGATGTCATACAATTTGATCTGGATTTATTTTGAGAATGAAATGAAGGAAGAGATATAACAATGAAATATACAAAGATATTGCGAGATACACATAAATATTGCAATAAACAGAGAGATACGGTGATGCACAATTTTTATTAATGAGAGAATGTATAGAAACTGTAAAATTACATAGTGAATGACTCACTAGAATGGTGGTAGTTTATCTCTAAGAAGAGATGTGATGGTTACACTTATTCGTAAGAAGATGATGTTTTTTACAATGAGGCTCTATAGGCTTATTTAACATAAAGAAAATCCAAAACCCTAACCCTAGAAGATGAAACACCAAAAGGTTTGCAGGCCCCGATGGGGGTAGTTGGTACGTCAACTTCCCAAGGGCATAACTTTTGCATACGATCTTTATTTGGGGTGTTCTATACCTCGTCATAAAGGTATAGTTGAGGAGTACATATTCCATTTATCTCAAACCATGTATCTAAAATTGAAATCAACGTTTTCGTTCCCAAAAACATCGTTTAGGGCCTCAAAACGACCCCGGAAGTTCAGGACCCAAAAAACCGTAGAAAAACTGCCAAGGTGGAAACCCATGTTTTGAGCCAGTGGAATAGGTGGGTGGCCACAAATTTCCACTTGGATCAATCCTCCCCCCCTAGGAAGCAATGGTATCCATTGCGTCAATTCCCCAGGGAAGCTCTTGCTAAATCTGATCCTTGGTGAGTTGCTTGCCTTGCTGAAGAATCTGCCTTGCTTAGCTTGTTGAAGGATGTTATGAACTTGTTGTTGGAGGGGTTGGATCTATTTAACCAATATGGCTGCATTATCTTCCTGAGTGTGGGAATACTTTGTTGGTGAATATGTAGCATGAAGAAAATGAAGGGATTTATCTTGGTGAGCTTCTACAATCTTGTTGATCTTCTTCTGTTGGATAGAAGGGTCTTGAGCCAAGGTTGCAGTGGTTGCAATGTCCTATTTTGACTAGGTTGTGAAGAGGCTAAACTTTGCGATATGAGATATTACTTTGCAACACTCTTTTGTCCGTACAGTAGTTGGAAATACCTCTAGTATCCTGTAGGGCTAACCCCCCAGAGTAACGATGACACTATGGGGTCGAGACTCATAAAACACATGACACTTCCACATATATGGCTTGCCTAATAGAACATCACAAACTTCCAATGGGGAAACATCACACAATACCTCATCCTTGAAGGGAATGATGTCATATGACAGGAAACACTGTTGGCTAACACGAAGATCTCATCCCTGGCGGAGCCATCCGATGTTGTATGGTTGTGGATGTGGTATTGTCGATAAATCCAACTGCTTGACAACCTCTGTTGAGATGAGGTTATTCTAGATTCCGCTATCAACAATAAAATGAAACGGGGTCCCCTTCACCCACATATGTGAATGGAAAAGGCGCCCCCCCTTCTCAGGATCCTCTGATTCTTCTGGTTGTATTGTTGCAGTCACGACATTAGCAGTGGGCTCTGCCTCAATTATATGTCTCATTTTATTATTTTCTGAATCAGAGTCTGAGTCGGGGCTCGACTCTGTTTCTTTGAGCTTGGATACCAATGACTGTTTCGAGCGACATTCATCGGTGTTGTGCCAAGGGATTTTGTGGAAGTTGCACCACTTCCCAATGTCGTTCTTCGTCTTCCCGTTGCCCTTCTTTTCATGTGGCTTGGACTGGTTTTCTTGAGGTTGACTATTTTGTGAGTTAGGGTTGCCTTTACTGTAATTTTGCTATTGCGGATTTGCAGACCCAAATTCCCACTTGTTCTGCTACTTAAATTTTTGCTCGATTTTGACAGCATATCTATAAGCGACTCCTAGTGATGAGATGTACAAAAAATCCATTTCGGTTTGGATGTACATGTGTAGAGCCCCGCGATATTTCAGAACCAAATGTCACTTAGTGTCTTTGATACCCAGCTTGGTGCTCAAGGTATGGAAGGTATTTGTGAACTCCGACACTATTTGGTCTCACTTTTGATGTAGTGTTGTCCATCTCATGTATTGGTCATCATAGTTTCCCACAGGGTAATATTGCTCCTTGACCACATCCATAAAAAAATCCCAAGTGGGCTCGACCCCAAATATTCCAGAATCCTCTATGGAATTTTTCTCCAAGTAAGTTTCTCACCAATGTTTGACATGGGGGAGAGCCTCGAGGAGTGCAAAGGTGATCTTTTCTCTGTTGGAAAAATTGTGAACAGATAAATAACCTTCTAGTAAATTTAACCATTTTTCCAAAGAATCTGCATCGATCTGACCTTCAAATACAAGAATATCAAAATTAACTTGTACCTTGAATGGAGTAGAATCTCCAATGCGACTGCTTGACGAAGACATGCATGTTATTGTCGACAATCGTTGAAGGATTTGGGAAAAAATTCTCCAACATCTCGTTCCTCTGTTGTGTGAGGGCTTACGTGAGCAACAGCTTGATGGGATCTTTTGCTCCCACATCTCTCTTTTCTTCTACCATGGGAGGCTTCTTGGGATGACTAGAGAAATTTTCCCCAAGGGAAACTAGCTCGAGACCCAACTCTTTGTACCCTGACCTCGTCGAGGACATGCACTAAGAAACAAGAATGAGCAGCTTGCTCTGATACCACTAATCTGGATTTATTTTGAGAACGAAATGAAGGCAGAGATATAACAATGAAATATACAAAGATATTGTGAGATACACAGAAATATTGCAATAAACACAGAGATACAATAATGCACAGTTTTTATTAATGAGAGAATGTACAAAAACTATAAAATTACTGAGTGAATGACTCGCTAGAATGGTGGCAGCTTATCTCTAAGAAGAGATGTGATGGCTACGCTCATTCGCAAGAAGATGATGATGTTTACAATGAGGCTCTAGAGGAATTTTTAACATAAATAAAATCCAAAACACTAACCCCGGAAGATGAAACACCAAAAGGTTTGCGGGACCCGATGGGGGTAGTTGGTGCGTCAACTTCCCAAGGGTGTAACTTTTGCATACAATCTCTGTTTGGGGTGTTCTATACCTCGTCGAAAAGGTCTAGCCGAGTGAATATTCCATTCGGCCCAAACCATGCCTTTGACTATTGATTAGGCATTTTCGTGCCCAAAAAACGTCGTTTAGGGCCTAAAAAAGGCCCCAGAAGTTCAGGACCCGAAAAATCGTAGAAAAACTGCCAAGGTGGAAACCCATGTTTTGAGCCATTGGAATAGGTGGGTGGCCACCAATTTCTGCCTAGATCACAATTATAATAGTATAAATGTGATAATTCAATATCTAGGGCTTAATAATGGGTTTTACACATAAAATGGGGCTTTGTCTAGGTCTTACCAGATAACGTCATTGTAGGTGGACACATACAGATTAATGGGGGGACAAGTATCCACAAGAGGGGGAAGGGTCCAAAAAGGGAATGTTCATGGGTATTAATCTCAACCCATTATGTCTAGATTTTACCTTGTGTTATGAACCTTCTATTCCATTTGGAGTATTTCCAAAGGCAATCATCGAATGCGTATAAGAGGGTGGGTGTGAGAAGTCACTTCAAGAAGTTATTGTGAGCATGGGGCTTAGTACAATCCTCCTTGGGAGGAGTGTGAGTAAAGAAATCAAGGAAAAAGAGCAAATTCCTATGGGAAAATAGTTAGTCATTCTGGAGATTTTTCCCCAGGAAGTGAGCAGTCTATGAAGGGACCACGAATTAGGAAGCAATGAGAGCTTATAGAGTTTAGAAGAGACAGTGAGTTGGAGAGAAGTGCAAGAGCATAGATTAACAACCATTTTGATATTGATTAACAACGTATCCACTACTATTGTGGTCACATTATGGGACAACTTGCCATGTCCATGGATCGATTATTACACTATGTACAAAGCAGATGATCATGGAAATAATTTTGGCTCAATAATCTAATTGGAAAGTATGACGTGTAGGAAGTTATTTTTGATATAGGATCATACATGAATATCCTTTCGAATAAATCCTAGGCATTCATGGGAAGGCCAAGTTCGGTGTACTTTTTAATACAACTGTGGTTGGAAAACTAGCTGAGGATTTTTCCATTTAGTAGGTTGAAACAAATGGAGGTTGATCTCAATGGCATGAAGACATATGTAGACTTTGAAGTTAGTGAGATTTTGGATGACAAGAATCCCTACCATGAACTACTAAGGATTGACTTGACCTTTGATAATGATGGTATCTTGAACTTGAAGCAAAGTCATATGTCATTTGAGAAAGACCTCAACAATGTTGTTTAGCCATTGGACCCAACATTAAGTGAGAACTTTGTGGAACCTATGGAGGAGGTTTTGGATGGAGGCACACTAGATCAATTATAGACCTCACCAAGGGGAATTGAGAGAATTGCATTAATCCTATAGCGAATGGAGCACTGAGTTGGCATAATTTCTACTCATTTGCAACATATTCAAAAGCTTCCTTTAATTGATGGAAGAATGGAGATTATGAACAATCCACTTGATGATGCGCATTGTTGTGGGTGTGTAGGTGGATTGTGTGGAGGTGAAGGACCCATTAAAGTTTGACAATACAATTGATGTGTAGGAATTTGTAGCTTGGGTAGAGAACCATATCATGCCTGCATAGAGAATTGCAACACTAGATCATTCTCTTGTAGGGACCTCCACACACTAATAGGAAACAAATAAGATGGTGTTATATTCATGGGAATTAATAATAGAGTCATTGCAAACTCATTTGATATTGTACCTAAGAACCTTTCCAATAGTTGACAAGTCCATCCCTATTGATTTGTATATGTAGTTTGGGAGAACCTATGTCCTTCTTAGACATGTGGATAATTGAGAGAGGAACTAGATGGCGTAGGGTGATCCATTCTAGCAATAGGTGCATAAAATTTTGCACACCTTATGGCCATTGTCGAGGAATTAGTATCTCCAAGTGGAAATGTGAAAACATATGTGTTGTTGGATGAAACTATGGGAATTTTTTTACTCTACTTTCCAAATTTGTAGGACTACAACACCATATGTAGGGGTGGTTTAGTGCATTCAATGTTGCTCATAGATGGATCATCCAAAATGCATGACTATAGGTTTTTCAAAGTTGGATGACACATAAGGGAACCCTACAGATGCAAAAGTTTATCATGTCAATGTCAACCCAATATATGAGCTACAATATCTATAGTTTGAGGAGATAGAAGGTCACTGTATAGTTAAGGATACAAGGGATACCAATAGCCTGATGTATTACCATGAACCATTGTGAACAAACTAGGTTAATCTTGACACTGAGGTTGAGCCAAAACTTGTAGTGATAGGGGATTATTGGGATGAGCACATAATTGCAGAGATTGTAGCTCTTCTCCATGACTACATAGATATATTCCGATCGATTTTTATTGAAATGAAAGGTGTCTTAAGTGAACTTAGTGAAATAAAGATAGAATTAAATCTTCATGCCTGACCAATAAAGAAAAAAATGTATAAGATGAACCCACACTACAAGGAACATGTATGTCGAATAGGATATAGATAAGATAATGGATGCAAGGTTGATCTTTCCAGACAATGATTTTGACTGGATCATTTTGATCATGCCATACAAGGAAAAAAGATAAGTGGAATCCACATGTGTGTTGATTTTTGTAGACTTAATGAGGCCTACGTACATGATCGATTCCCCAACCTTGTTTAGTGATGAGATCTTAGAGAAGGTCATTGTGAATGATGCATATTCATTAACGGATGGTTTCTCAGTTATCATTTGATTTGATAGCTGCATAATATAAGAATAAAACCATATTTTCCACAAAGAGGGGTTGTACGCATATAATGTAATGCCCTTCAATCTAAAAAAAGGCCCTTCGATGTTTTCCAAGGTGGCAATCGCAACCTTCCATGAATATATCCGTAAGTTCATAGAATTATATTTGGATGACTAGATGATATATAGTTCACTCAAGGATCATGTTGTGAAACTGCAGCTAATGTTGGATAGGTGTCGACAGATGTAGTTGTTGAATATCAAGAAGTGCACCTCTTATACCTCGTTTGGCATTTTACTAGGACACTTAGTCATATAGTGTGCAAGGAGGGGTCAAGAAGTGCACCTCTTGTACCTCGTTTGGCATTTTACTAGGACACTTAGTCATATAGTGTGCAAGGAGGGGTTGGTGGTTGATCCTACCAAGATCATCATTATTTTCAACTTGCATGTGCCTAGGACAGTGTCGACCTTGTGGTCAAATTGAGGACATACAAGGTATTACACGCAATGTTGTTACGAAAAGAGGTATCATTTATATAGGTTGCAACCTATGAAATCAAGTTTATAAAATTAAAGAAAAATTGAAAATTGTAAAATTGAAACCAAATTTACAAATTCCAATTCAATAAATAATATGAATCACCAAGAAAAAAGAAGCAAAACCTATCATAACTCAGTAGGACCACTTATTAAAGTAAAAATTGATATAAGATGTTTACCCCTTATTAAAGAAAAAATGATTTAACATATTTAAACGTATACAATGGGGGTAAAACCTATCCTAAATCACTAGGGAAAAACCTATCATAACTCATTGGGGCCACTTATTAAATAAAAAAATGATATAATATGTTTGCCACTTGTTAAAGTAAAAAATGATTTGACGTGTTTAAAGCATGCAGAGTGACTACTACTAATCTTGCTGGCAATCAAAATAGTGATGAAGAATATAAGTACGGAAAGCTAATAATCAGTCTGCAATCATAAATAGTGATGAAGAATATAAATACTAAAAACTAATGAATAGGCAAGAATCAAAGTGCTCAATGCACAATTTCTATCATACAAGTGTTACTTTTTCGCTTCCACATTATTCCTCCATGGAAGAGTTGTCCAAAGATTCTATATATGTCTGTACATCATTTCAACTATAGAAAGAAAGAAAGAAAGAAAGTATTTTTAACATCCACGAGGCTAAAAATACCCTATGGGACAGATTGATTTTCCATTTGGCTTTTGTATTCGGCCCTTTTCCTGTGAAGTTTTACAATAACCGCTCCCAGCTTCTCGACAAACTCTTCACTGAATAGATTATCCCAAGAAGTAGCTGCTAGAATACCTGCATAATTTTCCCTGTTGTCTTTTAAAGCCTCACATTCCAAAATGAAATCTTTTTCTGTTTCCACTTTTCCGGAAGAGCACAAAATACATACTCTTTCCTCCCACCTTTCTTTTGGCCTTTTCCAGTGCCCTGTTTCACAACGGAGTTGATGAGAATTAGTCCTTAATTGAGCAATAAGAATTTTAGATCTCCAAGAAATATTGGCCCCTATGTACGCCTTTTGTTGATGGTTATGAGTGGGGTTAAACTCTTCAATGTAGTACTTCTTCTTTCTCCCTAGCTCTTTCTTCCAAGTATGTTTGTGGAACTTATCCATAACAAAAGTTTTTATCTCCTTACTGTTTGTAGGACACATGCTCAAGCAAATGCCCCATTTACTAAACCATTTGTTATTTTTCCGCATCCAAGTCTTCTTTCTTTTGCACAATCTATCACTAAACACAACCTTAGGCCATCTACCCTCTTCCATTTGATCAATTTTTTTCAAATACCTTATGAGTCACACCATAACAATTGCTTCAATAGGAGCAACCCCTGTTTCACTTAACAGGATAGCATAAGGAACTGCACTTTTAATTTTGAATTTGTTTGTAATCAAACGCTTATGAATTTTTCTCAATTTGTGTCCGTTGTATCTCAGTTGTGCTACTGGACCATAGTTCACAACCGTAGAGAATCACTGGAATCACTAGAAGCCCAAAAAGAGTTAGAGTGGTTTTCCAGTCCCACAGTTCTGCCTCTCTACACCTGTTTTGAAAAGTATAAAATGATTTCCAACCCCCCAAAGTTCTTTTCTTTCTACAACCATCCCAACTTAAATTTCTGCTGAAGTCAATTCCAAGGTATTTGTAGTCTGCAACTTCTTCCAGAATGTTGCCTTCAAAGTAGAACTTATGCTGGTTATGCTTTCTTTTGTTAGAGAAAACCACTACTTTCGTTTTACTAATATTGACTTGCATCCCCACCCTTCCACAAAAATGCTCAAGGGAACATAAGTGCTCTTGCAAACCACGAGCTGATTTAGCAATCAACATAAGGTCATCTGCATACAAAATAAGCCTTATAAAAAACTTGCCCAAATGGATACTATCACCCCCTTGCGAATTTAGCCACTCTTCAAGCTTGTCAATATATAACCCAAAAAGGGTAGGAGACAATGGGCAACCTTGCTTGACCTCGATATCACTTCTAAAACTTTCAGAAATGCCCGTTGAAGTTCTAATTTTGACTTTTACCTCTTCATACAACCTATGCACAACTGCTCTCAAATGCCTGGGGACCCCGAGTTCCTCCATTCTACCCCAAAGCTTATCCCTAGGAACCGTGTCAAAGGCTTTTCTGAAATAAACAAAGCAACAAAAAACTTCTTCCTTTTTTTCCCAAACTTTTTCAATGATGTGCCTTAAATTTATGCAATGATAACCTGTGGAATGTTTGGGTCTAAAACCTGCTTGCCCTTTAGCACATTTATCTCTTTCTTCTGCCCACTTGCTGATTTTCTTTTAACCAAAACCAAAGGGATCTGATAGTACCTCTTCCACAGAGGCAAAAACCTCCACTGAAGAAGGAGGTGATGTTTACCTAGCATCTACAAGTACACATGCATACCATGATGTATGGTTGATCGACTCAGGTGTGTCATACCATATGACTCCTCACAGGGAGTGGTTCTCTGAATATGAAAAATATGATGGTGGTGATGTATTCCTAGGAGATGAATCGACAACAAAAATCTTGGGACGTGGAAGGGTTAAGTCTCTGCTAAACGATGGAAGAATTAGAACTCTCCCTGGGGTTCTACACATTCCAAAACTAGCTAGGATCATAATATATGTAAGCAAGTTGGGTGATGCAGGAATGAAAACTGTATTTGAAAAGAACACTTGCAAGATGGTACGAGGAGCAATGGTGTTGATGAGGGGAGTTCATTGTGGAACTCTATACAAGTTGTTGGGAAGGACTTATACTAATGGGTGTAACAGTTTTGTTGTCCCTGAGCAGAGAAATGAAGGAGACAAGACCAATACTGTCCCAAAAAAGAAGACCATGATGTGGCATCAAAGACTTGGGCATATTGGAGAAAAGGGCCTTCAAACACTACACGATAAAGGTATCGTTGAAGGTATGTCTAATTTCACTCTGGATTTTGATTTTTGTGAACATTGCATATATGGTAAACATAATCGAGTAATATTCCCATCTGGTGCTACAAGAGCAAAGGGGATCTTAGAGTTGATACACAGTGATGTGTTTGGACCTGTTCCTATTCCATCCCTAGGTAAATCTATGTATTATGTTTCATTCATAAATTATTTTTCAAGGAACACATGGATTTATTTTCTTAGAAAGAAATCTAAGGTATTTGATAAATTTAAAGAGTTTAAGTCTCTGGTAGAAAATTAGACAGAGAAGAAAATAAAGGTATTGAGAACAAATAATGGTGGAGAATTCCGCGGAAACGAATTCGAGGAATTCTGTAAGAAGTGTGGTATAGCAAGGCAGAAGACTACTCCATACACTCCTCAGCAGAATGGAGTTGCAGAAAGGATGAATAGGACACTGATGGAAAAATCAAGGAGAATGCTCAGCGGTGCCGGGTTAGGACAAGAATTTTGGGTAGAGGCAGTGGGTACAACATGTTACTTGGTCAATCGATCACCTTCATCAGCATTGGATGATAAAACTCCACACAAGGTATGGTCTGGAAAGAAACCCTCTCTTCAACATCTTAGAGTGTTTGATTGTGATGCTTATGTACATGTTCCAAAGGAAAATAGGAGTAAGCTGGATAATAAAGCTGATAAGTGTATCTTTATTGGTTATAAAGATGGTGTGAAAGGTTATAATCTTTGGAACCCATAAACCAAGAAAATTGTTTACAGTCGAGATGTTGTTTTCAGAGAGGTAAAATATGTGTCCAAACATGAATTCCCACCAATGCAAGACGAACCTGAGAAAAAAGAGCTTGAGTTGGATGATGCAAAATCTGAATCATCTGAAGAAGAGGAAGCAGAAGAAGAAGAAGAAGAAGAGCCTCATACCCCAATATTGAGGAGATCAGTGAGAGATAGAAGGAAACCAGAAAGGTATAGTCCACCTAATTTTTGTTCCAATTTTGATTTATCTATTACTGATGATGATCCCAAAACTGTCAGGGAAGCAGTGAATGTAGAGGATAGTAAACTCTGGAAGAAGTCCATGGTTGAAGAAATCGATGCCTTGGATAAGAATGAGGCATGGGATATAGTTGAGCTACCAGCTGGAAGAAAATTGGTTGGTAGCAAATGGTTGTTCAAGAAGAAGTTTAATGCACAAGGTAAAGTGGAGAAATACAAAGCTCGGTGATGCAGGAGCATCTCTCCATGCAGCCAGCCAGCCAGCCACGTCAGAGCGCACACATTCAAAGGATGAAGGGAGGCGTAGCCTCATTTATATTTGTATTGAATGTAATTAAATGGTTTAGGCTGGTGAGCCATAGGAAGCCGTTCTTATACAAGCGGTGTTTAGGATTGGCCTTTATGGTAGATCTGGCTGAGATCTAGTTATGGATAACAGACTAGACATCCATTGATTGTAATTAATTAGAGTAGGTAAATCCTGGAGGGAAGTGCTAAGAGACCTCAGGTAAAAGAGATAGAGGGATCTCATTTTGAGTAGTCAGCTGGTACATGTAGAGAGAATGCATGTAGAGCTGAGGAGAGCTCGGAAAACACCTTGTAAAAAATACAGGCATTTGCCAATTGTTAATATATGAACAGAGAGCATTTTTTCCTGCATGATATTCTGTTTATGTGTGTGCCTATAAGTGTTTTCCTTATGCTGTAATTATATGTTGTTATTATACCTTTGCAGGGATTGTGTTTGATTTCAGGTTTGAGAGGTCTTTGAGGGTTCATGCCATGAGGGCGTGACAGAGTGTTGAGACTCTGAATACCAGTGCATTGAGGAGGCACTTCTGAACTCGGAGGAGTCAGACAAAGACGTGCTGAGAGCACCAACCTTGAAGTCAACAACTCATGCAGAAGGAGGACTTGTGGGGTTACTGAACACCTCAATAGACAAGGCAGTGTAGCTGAGACACTGTTGTCGACAGAACCTTTGAGAAGTTTTGTAGGAGCTCTACCAAGAAGGGGTCGAGCGTGTGTACAGAAGTGCATGGAGGAAAGAACTCCGCTGTGAGTTCTGAAGGACCAGAATTCTGTTGAAAATTCTGAGGAGCTCCGTCTGGAGGACGTCGAGCGAAGCGTGTAAGTGTAAGGAGAAAGCGTAACTATTGGGTGTTATGTGGCAGCGAAGCTCCGTCAGGAGGGCATTGAAGAAGGTTGTAGACAGACACGAGGAGGAAGGAACTCTTTGAGTTCTATCATTTGAAGGAAGCATCCACTGAGGGAGATTTTACTGGGTTACTGAATACCTAGAGTACTCAGCAATAGGTTGCTTGAGTTGGAAGACTGCCAGGAAGCCTTATATTCTCCATCTGCGGGAGAAAGAGAAGAAGAATCGAGCTTCTGTAGAGGTCGAAGCTACAGGAGGAGCTTAGGATGGATAGCACTTTGCGCGCAAGGACTTCTGTTGCAGGAAGTGCATAGAGTCCGGATGACTTCCACACTTGGAGAGTCGTTGGAGGTCGAGCACAGGGAGTGCATGTGAAAGATCTCTGAAAGAGTTAGAGTTGATAAATCTCAGGAGGAATAGTTCCTTGCAGATAGTGTGGAACAGGTCCTGGAGGGATTCGAACCGGAGAGCTTTGAAGTGGGGGAGATATCCAAGAAGAAAATCAACGGCCAGGGTTCGCAGGCGAGGTTTGCGAAACCCCATCGATCGTCCGATCATGGAGAAGCCAAGTGGGAGTTAACCCTTAGGCGCGGAAGGAATATGCCGTCGGATTTCGGCATATCGGGGATCAACATTCGGCGTTTGATAAGGTGAGAGTTCATGCTCATCGAAATCGCGAGTAGCAATTTCCCAATTTAACGGGAATTGTTGATCAGGGCAAGGACAGGTGGCGCGCGATCCCGAGAAGTCGGACTTTGGGGTTTCGGCGTTCGACGTTTCGGGGTTTTCGACCAAAAAGAAAACTTGTATCGTGGATTCGCGATCCGCGAAATCCCGAAGAGGACGTGGCAGTGTGGGACCTGAAGACTCTGGTGGAGTACAGGTGGCGATATACCGGAGTTCGAAGGCGGAAGAGCCAAGTTAGCACGTGCTATCGGAGTTCGGGGTTCGGGACTTTGTGGTGTCAAGGATTCGTGACATTGCATACTCCGATTTCCCGATAGGGAAATCCCCGATAGAGTGGGAGCGTTGACCGTTGACCATCGGGAATCGGGATTCAGAGTTTTGAATTGCACGAGGAGTGCGCATAGGGTTCGCGATAGCGCAAATGCCGATTTCCCGATTTGCGAAGGGGAGATCGCCAAAGAGATAGCTGTGGGTAGCAAGAGCTCCCGAGAGGAGTTGGAAGAGCTTTGACTCTTCGGGCCTGTGAGACAAAGGAGGTCCTGGGGAGAGCAGGGTGGAACCGTGAGGGTTGCCGGATCACTGCAGTCAAGTGGTATCAGAGCGGGATATCATCTGTACATTGCAGATGAAGGAAGACAGAGTTATTGAGGACTCTGTGAGGACTGCTTGTAGGTAGACAACATTCCATAGACAGTCAGCAGGACTATAGGAGGATGAAGCTGAGCACTCAGGATTGCTGGAGTGACAGCAGCAGATCTATCGAGGGGATAGGTAGACACAGAAAAATGGCTACTGAAGGCCATAGAAAGAAAAACAAGGCAGAAAAGATTGCAGAGGAAGCAGAAATGACTAGAGACCTCTATGAATTAAAAGTAGAGATAGAGGAGTTCGAACTGCGGATGCGGCAGGATAGGAGGAGGAGACGACTGCGCGAATTGCCAATGGAGAAGGCAAAAGCGAAATGGCCAGTCAAGTAGCTGATGGTCATAAGACAACGTAGGCTGTTGAAAAGATGGCTGAGGTATGCTGAGAACCTCAGGGCCACAGAAGAAGACATGATTTGTTACTGTTGGCCAGAGACATGAAAAAGTCTCGATGGTGATGATGATGATGATTGGAATAAATTGGAATTAGCTGATGGTTTCAAATACTGCCGGTTAGGCAGAAAAGAAGAAATTCCATTTTTCCAGGAGGGCAACGAATTGGGATCAGTTGAGGATCTCAAAGACTGTCGTGAGGGCAGCCAAGGAATTTCGCATTTCCAGCTGGGCGATGATCAGAGATCACTGCGGGATCTCAAAGACTGCCAGGTGGGCAGCGAAGGTGTATTGGATTGCCAGGTGGGCAGAAATAAAATTGCGAGGCCATCTGAAGGTCTCATGGACTCAATGGAGAGTTCAATACAGCAGGAGTTGCTGATGAAGATGGGATCGATGGATCTCATGGTCTTCTTGGGAAGCAACAACAGAAGCATCCCATGTGGCCAGGAGGGCAGGGATGAACAGAGGAATGTAGATCAGCAGATGCAACTGACTGAAGAGGAGAAACACTAGAATGATCTTCTGATGATTGGGGGAGTTTCAATATTCCTACCATTTGCCCAGGAGGAGGTAGAAAATTCTGTTGTACATGCAGAAACAGCAGAGCAGTCACAGTTGGAGATGACTGTCGAAGAAGAAGAGTTGGAGCAGGCATCTGGGATTGCCCAAGCAGATGCAAAGAAGAATGAGTGTTCGGAGGGACAACTCAAAAATTTCAGCCAGCAAGCTGAAGGAGCTGTAGCACTAAAGCTGACAACAAAAGCTCAAGCGGGAGAAAAAGAGGAAGATGAGCATTCTGAGGAATGGCTCAGCATTTTCATCCCTGAAGCTGAAAACAATGCAACAGGGGAGATTGTAGGAGCAAAAGGAGAGAGTGGGCATTCTGAGGAATGGCTCAGCATTTACAGCCGTGGGGCTGAGAGGACTGCAACATGGGAAGTTGCAGAAGAAGAGAAAGAAGCTGTAGCACTGAGGCTAGCAGCAAAAGGTGCCGAGGAGCAGGCAGGAACATTTATTACTCCATGGGAGACGGAGTTGAAGATGCTGGAGGATTGGTTGAACAATCCAGAGCCATCAAGAGAACTGACATAATGTGAGCTATCAGAAAAGAGGATGACTGAGCAGCAGGTCAGTCAGGAAGAAACTGCAGAACTGGAGACTGCAGTAAAGTGGCAATTGAAGGCCACAGATGAAGATGAAAAAGATGGCATGGGAGATCATGATGATCTTCCCAATGGCCAAAATATTTTGCAACTGGGGAGACTGCAAAACCTGAACCAGCCACAGGAGCAGCTGGACCGAGAGATAGAGGACATCAGAAGGATGATGTTGAGATCAGTGCAGACTACCAGCGAAGAGAAGCTGGGCAGAGAAAAGACAACAGCAGCAGCGCAGCAGAAGCAGCAGCGGTGGAATGGAGCAAAGGAAAAGCTCCAAAGAATTGTCTGGGACCCAGGTGGATTCCAACGACTACAAGGGAAGCTCATGAGCAGGAGCTCATGATTTTTGCAGCTATGGAGTATGATGCAGGAGCATCTCTCCATGCAGCCAGCCAGCCAGCCAGCCACGTCAGAGCACACGCATTCAAAGGATGAAGGGAGGCGCAGCCTCATTTATATTTGTATTGAATGTAATTAAATGGTTTAGGCTAGTGAGCCATAGGAAGCCGTGCTTATACAAGCGGTGTTTAGGATCGGCCTTTATGGTAGATCTGGCTGAGATCTAGTTCTGGATAACAGACTAGACATCCATTGATTGTAATTAATTAGAGTAGGTAAATCCTGGAGGGAAGTGCTAAGAGCACCTCGGGTAAAAGAGATAGAGGGATCTCATTTTGAGTAGTCAGCTGGTACATGTAGAGAGAATGCATGTAGAGCTGAGGAGAGCTCGGAAAAAACCTTGTAAAAAATACAGGCATTTGCCAATTGTTAATATATGAACATAGAGCAGTTTTTCCTGCATGATATTCTGTTTATGTGTGTGCCTGTAAGTGTTTTCCTTATGCTGTAATTATATGTTGTTATTATACCTTTGCAGGGAGTGTGTTTGATTTTAGGTTTGAGAGGTCTTTGAGGGTTCATGCCATGAGGGCGTGACAGAGTGTTGAGACTCTGAATACCAGTGCACTGAGGAGGCACTTCTGAACTCGGAGGAGTCAGACAAAGACGTACTGAGAGCACCAACCTTGAAGTCAACAACTCATGCAGAAGGAGGACTTATGGGGTTACTGAACACCTCAATAGACAAGGCAGTGTAGCTGAGACACTGTTGTCGACAAAACCTTTGAGAAGTTTTGTAGGAGCTCTACCAAGAAGGGGTCAAGCGTGTGTACAGAAGTGCACGGAGGAAAGAACTCCGCTGTGAGTTCTGAAGGACCAGAATTTTGCTGAGGATTCTGAGGAGCTCCGTCTGGAGGACGTCGAGCGAAGCGTGTAAGTGCAAGGAGAAAGTGTAATTGTTGGGTGTTCTGTGGCAGCAAAGCTCCGTCAGGAGGGCGTTGAGGAAGGTTGTAGACAGACACGAGGAGGAAGGAACTCTTTGAGTTCTATCATTTGAAGGAAGCATCCACTGAGGGAGATTTTACTGGGTTACTGAATACCTAGAGTACTCAGCAATAGGTTGCTTGAGTTGGAAGACTACCAGGAAGCCTTATATTCTCCATCTGCAGGAGAAAGAGAAGAAGAATCGAGCTTCTGTAGAGGTCGAAGCTACAGGAGGAGCTTAGGACGGATAGCGCTTTGCACACAAGGAATTCTGTTGCAGGAAGTGCATAGAGTCCAGATGACTTCCACACTTGGAGAGTCGTTGGAGGCCGAGCACAGGGAGCGCATGTGAAAGATCTCTGAAAGAGTTAGAGTTGATAAATATCAGGAGGAATAGTTCCTTGCAGATAGTGTGGAACAGGTCCTGGAGGGATTCGAACCGGAGAGCTTTGAAGTGGGGGAGATCTCCAAGAAGAAAATCAACGGCCAGGGTTCGCAGGCGAGGTTCGCGAAACCTCGTCGATCGTCCGATCATGGAGAAGCCAAGCGGGAGTTAACCCTTAGGCGCGGAAGGAATATGCCATCGGATTTCGGCATATCGGGGATCGGCATTCGGCGTTTGATAAGGTGAGAGTTCATGCTCGTTGAAATCGTGAGTAGCGATTTCCCGATTTAACGGGAACCATTGATCAGGGCAAGGACAGGTGGCGCGCGATCCTGAGAAGTCAGACTTCGGGGTTTCGGCGTTCGGCGTTTCGGGGTTTTCGACCACAAAGAAAACTTGTATCGTGGATTCACGATCCGTGAAATCCCGAAGAGGACATGGCAGTGTGGGACCTGAAGACTCTAGTGGAGTACAGGTGGCGATATACCGGAGTTCGAAGGCGGAAGAGCCAAGTCTGCACATGCTATTGGAGTTCGGGGTTTGGGACTTTGTGATGTCAAGGATTCGTGACATCGCATACTCCGATTTCCCGATAGGGAAATCCCCGATAGAGTGGGAGCGTTGACCGTTGACCATCGAGAATCGAGATTCGGAGTTTTGAATTGCACGAGGAGTGCGCATAGGGTTCGCGATAGCGCGAACGTCGATTTCTCGATTTGCGAAGGGGAGATCGTCGAAGAGATAGCTGTGGGTAGCAAGAGCTCCTGAGAGGAGTTGGAAGAGCTTTGACTCTTCGGGCTTGTGAGACGAAGGAGGTCCTGGGGAGAGCAGGGTGGAACCGTGAGGGTTGTCGGATCACTGCAGTCACTCGGTTAGTAGCAAAAGGTTATTCCCAGGTAGAGGGAATTGACTTCGGTGAGATTTTTTCTCTTGTTGCTAAGTTAACTTCTATTAGATTTCTTTTATCTAATGTTGTTGCTTTTGATCTTGAAGTGGAACAGATGGATGTGAAGACAACATTCCTACATGGGGATCTGGAAGAAGAAATCTACATGAAGCAACCATAAGGCTTTGTAGTGAAGGGAAATAAAGAGCTGGTCTATAAGCTAAAGAAGTCACTATATGGTCTGAAGCAATCACCTAGGATGTGGTACCAAAATTTTGACACATACATCCTTGGATTGGGATTTGTAAGAAGCAGGGTTGATCACTATGTATATTCCAAGAAGGTTGGTAATCACTTCATTTATGTAGTGTTGTATGTTGATGACATGTTGTTGGTAGGAAATAACATGGATGTTATCATGGAGGTGAAATCACAACTATCCTCCAAATTTGACATGAAGGATCTCGGTGTTGCTAACTTCATTTTGGGAATGGAGATTAAAAGAGATCGTGCAAATAGGAAACTCTGGTTGAACCAAAGAAAATATGTTGAGACGATATTGTAGAGGTTTAATATGCATGGAAGTAAATCGGTCAAGGTTGCTATTCCTATAGGTGTAAATTTATCTACAAATCAGTTTCCCAAGACACAGGAAGAAGAAGAGGACATGTCCCATGTTCCATATGCCAGTGCAGTTGGCAGTTTGATGTATGCAATGGTTTGTACTGGACCGGAGATTGCACATGTAGTGGGAATTTTGAGCAGGTATATGTCAAAACCAGGGAAGGAGCATTGGACAACAGTAAAGAGGGTCTTCAGGTATCTTCGTGGCACCACCAGTTATGGATTGTGCTACCAAGGAAGATTGAGATTGGATAGAGTGGTGGACATACATGGATTTGTTGATGCAGATTGGGCTTGATATCTGGATCGCAGAAGATCTACAAGTGGGTATGTGTTTAGCCTATTTGGAGGAGAAATCAGTGGGATGAGAAAAAGATAGGCTGTAGTGGTCCTCTCAACTACAAAAGTTGAATACATGGCAACCACTCATGCAAGGAAGGAAACAATATGGTTACAAAGATTGTGTTCAGGTATTGGGTTGGTACAACAAGTAGTGAGATTAGATTGTGACAGTCAGAGTGCAATATTCCTGGCAAAGAACCCAACTTATCATTCGAAGACAAAGCATATTGATGTTCAATATCACTTTGTGAGAGACATGGTTGAGGAAAAGAAGGTGTTGCTAGAAAAGGTTGACACTTTGAATAATGTTGCAGATTCATTGACAAAGTCCGTGAGCACATAAAAGTTCTCTTGGTGTAGAGTAACAATGGGCATTGCTGCCCTGGATTGTTGACTATATAATCCCATGGACCCCTGGATGCAAAGAAAACAACAAGTGGGAGAATGGTAGGATGGATGACTTGATGGACTATTTGAGTGGAGCAAGCTATTTTTCAAAAATAGACTTGAAGAGTGGATATCATCAGATAAAAATGAGAGAGGGAGATGAATGAAAAACAACATTCAAGACAAATGAAGGTTTGTTTGAATGGCTAGTCATGCCATTTGGATTGACAAATGCTCCAAGTACATTTATGAGGTTGATGAATGAAGTACCGAAGGACTTCATAGGTAAAGTTTTCATTGTATATCTGGATGATATATTAGTTTTCACTAAAACAAAGGAAAAACATTTAAAGCACTTGACATTAGTGATGAGGAGATTGCAACAAGAAAAGTTGTTAATAAACTTGAAGAAAAGTTCTTTTATGAAGACATAGCTCATATATTTGGGTTTTTTGATCTCTTCCAATGAATTGAAGATGGATCCAGAAAAGGTGAGAGCAATCAAAGAATGGTTGTCACCTAAGAGCATATTTGAGGTGAGAATTTTCCATGGTTTAGCAAGTTTTTATAGAAAATTTATCAGAAACTTTAGTGGTATATGTGCACCCATGATAGACACTGTGAAGAAGAAACATAAGTCTTTTAATTGGACAGAGGAGGCTGAAAAAAGATTCAGAGTGTTGAAAAAGAAGACAACAAAACAATTAATTCTGGTTTTACCATATTTTGGAAAGACATTTCAGGTGAGGTGTGATGCAAGTGGAATAGCTATTGGAGCAGTTTTGAGTCAAGATAATAGGCTAGTTTCTTATTTCAGTGAGAATATGAATGACGCTAAGGAGAAATATTCTACATATGACAAGGAGTTTTATGCAGTGTTTCAAGCTTTGAAAAAATGGAGACATTATTTAATTCCAAAAGAGTTTGTCTTGTATAGTGATAATCAAGCTTTGCAATTTATTACTAGGCAAGAGAAGTTAAATCAGAGACATGCTAAGTGGGTAGAATTCATGCAGAATTTTACTTCTGTCGTTAAACATATTTCTGGAAGTGCTAACAAAGTTGCAGATGCTTTGAGCAGGAAAAGTTTGGTTATACAGGAATTTCAAGTGAAGACCTTAGGGTTTGAGCACCTTAAGGAAATGTATCAGGAAGATTCAGATTTTAAGGAGGCGTGCAAAGCATATGGAAATCCTTTGTTGAGGGATAACAACTCATGGTCATAATATTTGATCCAAGATGGATTGTTGTTTAAAGGAAGCCAATTGTGCATACCAAGATGTTCAATGAGAGATAATTTGTTGAAAGCAAAACACAGTGGAGGTTTAGCCGTACATTTTGGTCATGAAAAAAAAGTTGCACAAATGAGTAGTTTGTATTATTGGCTAGGCATGAGGGCAGATGTGAAGAAATTTGTAGACCGATGTAAGATTTTTCAACATGAAAAAGGGAAGAGACAAAACAATGGTTTGTATCAGCCATTGCCTATTCCAGAAAGGCCTTGGGATGCAATTAGTATGGATTTTGTATTAGGATTACCTAGAACCCAGAAGGGAAGTGATTCCATATTTGTTGTGGTCGATAGATTTTCCAAGATGGAACATTTCATACTCTGCCAGAAGAAAAATGATGCTACACACATAGCCAATGTGTTTTTCAGAGAAATTGTGAGATTACATGGATTGCCCAGAAGCATAGTTTCAGACAGGGACACTAAGTTTGTGGGACACTTTTGGAGCACTCTATGGAAGAGGCTGGGAACCAATTTATCTTTTAGTTCAACATATCACCCTCAGATAGATGGACAGACTTAAGTGGTGAACAAGAGTCTGGGAAATTTGTTAAGGATTTTAGTCATTGAATAATGTCGTCAGTGGGATCAGATTCCGACATAGGAAAAATTTGCATTTGACAATTCAGTTAATAGAAGCATTGGAAAAAGCCCATTCGAGATAGTATATGGAAGAAATGCGAGAGGGGTTGCATAATTGAGAGAATTGAAACAAGATGAATTCGGGAGCGCTGGAGCAGAAGATTTTGCTACAGAAATGCAAAGACTTCATGATCAAGTTAGGAGGCAGATACAAGATAGTAATCAAAAGTATACGGACAAAGTTGATCAAAAAAGAAGGGAAGTTCAATTTGAAGTGGGAGATGAAGTTTTATCTCATTTGAGGAAGGAAATGTTTCCTAGAGGAACATATAATAAGTTGAAGATGAAAAAGATAGGACCATGCAAGATCCTTATAAAATTTGTAGCAAATGCTTATGAAATTGAGTTGCTAGACAATGTTGTGATATCACCGATATTCAACGTTGCATATTTGTATCTTTATAACAAAGATAACACAAGAGAATTGGATGATCAGGAATAAATTCAATGGGAAGAATAGATGCCCACAATAGAAAAACCTCAGATGGAGAAAATTTTAGAACAAAGAGTTGGAAGGAAAGCCAAAAGAAAGATGTATCCTGAATATTTAGTGAAGTGGAAGGATCACCCTGTGGAAGATTCAAGTTGGGTAGCTGAGCCTGATATTTTGAAGCATGGAAAAAGCAGTGCGAGAGCTCATGGACAGGAGTCCATGAATATTTTGGCCAAAGGAGTATGATGTAGGAGCATCGCTATCAAATCTAGAAAGGTGGGTGTGGAAGTGAAGTCGACAACTTAGCACATTGAAAGAACCAAAGCCAAATCTTAACTAGCTTGGTAGCAGTGTAGAGTTTTGAATTTTGTGTTAATTAAATTAGATGTATGTAAAGTCGGGCCACCATTTTAAATGATGGAATGATTGTAAATCCTTACGCGACTATAAAATCTTACATGTGTAGGATAAATGCCCTGATTAGTCATTAGGATGCATTTAATTGAGTGGGTAACCGCCAGAGTAGAATGTGATATGATTTAGATAGGAGGAAGAAGTGTTGATACTGAGAGGGGGGTGAATCAGTATCAAGTACAATTTAAAAACCTTTTCAACTTATAGTTAAACCACTCAATTATATCCAATGAGAAATGAACAATAGTATAAGAGTTACACCAATACACCACAATACACCATGCATAATATATGAGAAATAATCAATAGTTATTGTTCAAGGGAAGTAATGACTTCCACAGGTAGCTATAGATTCCAAATATAAAGGGAGGGATAAACCTCCAAGAGGAAGATACAATCCTCCAATATCAAGAGAGGGTTGACCTCTCCATCCTTTCCCCTTCCTTCCACCCAAGAATATATGAGAGATAATAAAACTTTACATTAAATCATCACCATCAACCAACCATCACATAGAACTTGATAATGCTTCCCGAGACTTCTTCAATTTATGAAATTCTTCAATTATTGGAATAATCTGATCCTATATATAATATTAATCAATGTATTCTCTGAAACTCCTCCAAGTTGCACTCCTTGAATCCTCCCCAAAAAGAATTTATAGAAAGAATGGTAGACTTTATTCAATATTGGTTTATTCAGGAGAGCGAACATGTATAGAATTCCCTGTGCTCAATATTTAACATCAGATTCTGAAACTTGCACAAAAGAAACTGTAGTCTGTAATATTTCCAATGAAATTGGTGCCATCTTATTTGGATTCTCTATGAATAAGTTATGTCTATTTTACCTAGAACACCTGTTTATTGACTAGCTTCAGGACTAATAAAAAACCCTATCTTCCACAGAGTGTATCTCTATAATTATAGCGAATCAAGAGATGAAAATTTTAACACAGGTACCTTGATATGTCTTAGCAATAACATAGCAATTTCACCATCTGAATCATTCTAGAAAAAAAGTTATAGCGAAAATGGTAAGATGACCTGAAAATAACATACCTTAGAACACATCACCAAAAGACTTCACCCTCCCTTGAAATCCGACCTTCTTTACTTTTGATTTCCTATGAAATTGAACTTGTGTATCAAATGAATGTATAATGATATTTATTTATACCATTTATGTCACTTCATTTTAAGATTAGGGCCGACCTGACACTTTCTTATTTTGTAATTCTTTTCTTTAATTATCTTCAAGGCCTACATGTACTTCCTTCTTCAATTCACTTTGTCATCTTCAAAAATTCATTTCTCCTCAACCATGGGTATCCACGTGATGTGCCACATACCACTAGAAAAAACATGATGTATACTATCCATCCATGGGTGTTTTATCTGCATGTGCATTTTCTTTCATGTCCAAATACCTTCATCAATCTTGCAGTCCAAAACCAATGACTAGGGTTGACATCAATGACAACAACCAACCTTCCAACAATATCCCCCTTTGTCATTTATGGCAACACTCATGCTACCCCTATCATCATGATCCCAATTTATCTCCCCCTTTGACATCAATGGAAAAGGGTAGGGCTTCTCCCCCTGAGTTTAATGGAAAAAGGTAACCTTCTTCTTTGGCATTGCTCCAACTGAGCATGTGGCACTCAATAATACTTCATCCTTATTTTTGGTCTTTGGGACTTTTTCTTCCTTGGAATCCTTTTGTGTGGCTTTTGTCTTCTCTCTCTTCTTCATGTCTAGGATGTATATGTTGTTCGGTCTTCTTGGTGCAGTTGGAACCAATCTTCATGAGTTATTTTCTCTGATTTTACATTTTCGAGAGTCAAACGTAAGAGTGTATCCTTGATCACACATTTTACTAACACTGAGTATATTATGCTTCAAGTCTTCAACCAATAGGACATTCTTTGCTTTCACATTTTTTCTTCCAAGCTCTACTACACCTTCTCCAAGTATTTTGACAGATGAGTTATCTCCAAATGCAACATTACCACCCTTTCTCTTCAAGCCGATGAATTTGTCTTGATCCCCCGTCATGTGTGAAGAACATCCACTGTCTATGTACCATTCATCTTCTTCTTTATATTCTTCATCGGTTAATGCTATTTGACAATCTTCATTGTTTGGAATCTCTTTCCTTATCCATACTGTGGTTTGCATAGAGACATATTCATTCATATATCTGCAATCTTGTGCTTTGTGACCAAGATAATTACATTTGTAGCATACAATATTTTTGTCCATCAATGGGGAAAATGAATTATAACTTCTGTTGACAAATCCACGATTATTTCCATATCTTCTATTTACACCATTCATGTTTCTTGCATATTTGTTCCTTTCATTGATTATGCAATTAATTGCCTTATGTCCAAAATTTTTGCAAGTATAACAATGACCAAGAAAGAAATTTTGATACCTTTGAGTAAGTGGCTTTCTTTGTGATGTAGTCCATCTGGGTTCATGATCTACTCTTCTGTAGTTTCCTTCATACTGATTGAAGCTTCCTTGATTCTTGAAGGTAGGAGGTCTTCTTGGATATTCATCTCTTTTGTAATCATTCCTTCTTTCTGGTATCCCGGTCCACTTCTCATCAACTGTCTATGTAGCTCTTTCTTCAAACTTCTTGTTGGTATTTGAATCTTCTTTGTATGAAGTTTCACCCATGCATCCAAGATGTGTTAATTCTTTTGGTACTTGAGAGTTTCTTAAGCTCTTCCTCAATGAGACAACTTCTTGTTCAAGTTTCTCACAATCTTCTTCTTTCTTCATCATTTGGACATTCCTTACTTCTCCTATTCTTCTTTCTTCTTCGAGTAGAGTTTTCAAGGAAATGCTTTCTTCTCTTAGTTTCTCAAAGTCTTCTAATTGTTTCTTCAAGCTTACAACTATTTTTTCACAACTACCCAATTCACTTCTTAGTTTTCTATCCGTGTGTTTGAGCTTGCTATTTTCAATCTCAACATGCTTCAATTTTTTAAGATTCTCATCTTCTTATTGAATAATTTATGCTTCATGATTTTCTTCTTCTTCATTGGAATTTTCTTCTTCAGTGTCATCACTTTCAATCTTTGGATGAGGACATTCAAATTCAACATGTCCTACTCCTTCACAATTAAAGAAAAAGAACTGACCTCTATTTGCTTCTTTGAAATTTGAGATGTTGTGATTTGCTTCAACTTCTTCTTCTTCTACTTCTTCCCTTGCATAAAGGTCTTGTAGCTTGTCCCAAAGATCTTTTGATGATGCACATGATTCCACCTTGGATTTCATTGAATCTGTCAATCCATCCAGGATGGTATCTATTGCCAATTTGTTGTTCCTTTTTGCTTCCTTCTGAGCTGCAGTCTTTGGTTTCTTCAAAGCATTGTATCCTGGAGCAACTGAGAACCAAACATCTACCCCAAGATATTTCAAGTAAGTTTCCATTCTATTACTCCAGTAGTCAAAATTGCTTCCATCAAATGGTGGAATACCATTTGGAATTTTGTCTTCCATTTGTTCTTAGGATCTTCCTTCCAGTGGTTAAACTGTACTGAAGGTAACCCACTCTGATACGAATTGTTGATACTGAGAGGGGGGTGAATCAGTATCAGTACAAATTTTTTTTTTTCAACTTATACTTAAACCACTCAATTATATCCAATGAGAAATGAACAATAGTATAAGAGTTACACCAATACACCACAATACACCATGCATAATATATGAGAAATAATCAATAGTTATTGTTCAAGAGAAGTAATGACTTCCAAAGGTAGCTACAGCTTCCAAATATAAAGGGAGGTATAAGCCTCCAAGAGGAAGATACAATCCTCCAATATCATGATAGGTTTGACCTCTCCATCCTTACCCCTTCCTTCCACCCAAAAATATATGAGAGATAATAAAAATTTACATTAAATTATCACCATCAACCAACCATCACATAGAACCTGATAATGCTTCTTGAGACTTCTTCAATTTATGCAATTCTTCAATTATTGGAATACTCTGATCCTGTATATAATATTACTCAATGTATTCTCTGAAACTCCTCCAAGTTTCACTCCTTGAATCCTCCCCAAAAATAATTTATAGAAATAATGGTAGACTTTATTCAATTCTAGTTTATTCAGGAGGGTGAACATGTACAAAATGCCCCGCGCTCAATATTTAACATCAGATTCTAAAACTTGCACACGAGAAACTAAAGTCCGTAATGTTTCCAATGAAATTGGTCCCACTTCATTTGTATTCTCTATGAAGAAGTTATGACTGTTTTACTCGGAACACATGTTTATCAGGGGTGATTTTAAGAACCCCCTCTAAATTTATATGTATAATAAATGGGAAAATCTCCATGATACATAAAAAAAATTGAAGGCTATTTTATCAGTAATATAATATGTATATATAAATTTTTGGCGAATATTTTAGTCAATTATATAATCTTGTAAAATATTGGCGAATCTTTCACTGAATTATAAAATCTTGTAAAATCCTGACGAATCTTTCCCACTCCTAAAAGCAGGCATGGCAATGCCCAATGATCAAAATTACATAATTGATGTAAGTAACAGGGTCACCACATTTGTCCTATATTTTGATGCCTATGTGTAGGGAAAGAAGACTTACCAAGAGAATATTATGATACACCAAACACCCAAAGGCAGCCTGCTAGAAAAAGAAACAAGATCGAATTTCACATTTTTTATCCAACTTATATGGACATCTCCTTCAAATGGATGTTGTCTTCAAAGAGAAGAACCCTTCCTCAAGTTTTCCTTCTCATCCACCTCATCATTTTTATGATGTTTCTCCTATCAATGCTTAATATTTACCAAGATTGCATACTATTTCGAGGATGAAATAGAGTTGTTGCATCTTCTTGAGATGTTCCTAGTGTTATTGAATCATTTTTTGTTGGAGAAACTTGTCATCCTAAGTGGGATACAAAATTCATTGAGGCAACTAGCTCTAATTTAGATGATGTCTTGAACACTTCGAAAGACTCATGGTCATAAGAAAAAAAACAAAGTTTTCACTGTATTTATACTCATGATGACTTATGATCCTCATTACTATAAATAAGCTCATGGAAAACATGGGAGACATTATAAAATAAGAATATATATCCTTGATGAAAAATGATATATGGGAGTCGATATCTCTTCCATTAGGGAATTATATTTTTGGATATAAATGGGTCTATAATATGAAATTATATGTGAATGGTATAATTGAGAAGCATAAATCTTGATTGGTAACTCAAGATAATTTTGCTCCTATTTCCAAGATGGACACCATTTTGATTGTTCTTCCACTCATTGATAGTTTCCAGTGGGATATTCACTAGATGGATGTCTCTCAATTGCATTCTAGTATCATGTACACTTGTTTCATTCATTTATAATACATTGAATATTTGGGTACCATGGGCACATGCCTATATTGATTGTCTTGGATTTTCTCTTGATTTTTCATGTGGAGTCTCATGCCAATCCTAATCTCTATTTTCTACATATCAACAAGATGAAATCCATTGATTAAGATCACATTACATTATTAACTTATTAATTACAAACAATTGTTTTATTAATCGAATTTGCAGCCAATAAAGAACCCATGCAATTATGGCAAGCAACTAAACTAATTTTGCAATATCTAAAGGGAACACTTAGTTTGAGCATTAACTTTAGTGTGTGCACTTGTAGTGAAGAGATTCAACAACTTCTACAATTTTACAATGTTGATTGTGAAGGAAATGTTGACCAAATAGGAAATCCACCACACGTTTTTTCTTTACTTTTGGAAATAAAGTTGTGTCATGGTGTAACAAGAGAACTTTTAATATTGATTTGTCACCACAAAAGCATATTTGTTTACTTTTGACAATAAAGTTTTGTCATGGTATCACAAGAGAAATTGTATTGTATCTTTGTGAAGCATTGAAGCATAGTGGTCTCAGTTGCAAAGGCAAGGAAAAATTAATGTGATTGAAAAGGCTGCTATCAAATGTTGGATAAAGACCAACATATCCTATGATGTTATGAAGTGACATTCATAGTTTCATTTCTCTCCCCAAAAATTTGAGATTTCCTAGGAAAAGCAAACACATACACATACAACATCATTTGTGAAAGGAGAAGTTCCCTTCAACCAGGATTTTTCCCTTTCTGACATTCCGGCACTGGGTAAAGACCTTTGTTCCCTGTGCTTGGTCTACAATAGCATGTGCCACAACTACGTATTAGTTATTCCAGATATATCCCTTTTCACTCCTGCCCCTGGAAAGAATTTGTTGTGTTAATATACAACTATTTTCCTTCTTCAGTGCTAAGGATACATTTAAACTCCCGCTACAAACATTTCAACTGTAGCTTGTATTGTGTGATAATGCCAACAAAGAACTTCATGCATGTAGACTTAATGAATTTCTGAATATGCTCATGCAACTGTAGGGAAATTTTTTCTTCATGATCATTCTGATATGAAACATTTAACAAACCCACCTCTATGAGTTATTTGAGTGAGATTTCCTGACCAAAAAGTCTTCCCCCCTTTTTGGTCATTGTTGCCTAGGTGGTATATTTTCACTCCTACATAAATTGTTGAACAATAAAGTGAGGCCTCTTCCAACAACGAGGATTGAATTAATGGTGCTTCCCATGACATAGCCATCTGCTATAGGTACAATGCATGAAATCTCTTCATTGTAGCGGTCTCTTTGTCTTCTTTTTGTGCTTCCTCCATTGATAATTCTTCATCAAAAGAGGCTTCCTCCAGTTGTAAATGACTATCTGTATTTTTTGATCCATTAATTCTATTTATTACATGTATATTCAAATTTTCATCACTATGGAGTGAAGATCTATGATTAATTCCTGCCAACAGATTTGATGAGACCACTGGGTCACACGGAACAATATAGCCCACAACTTCAGTGACTAATGTAGTTAGTTTAGATTTCCATTCCTGACATAAATCATATAAACATGACAAGTTCAAACTTGGACAAAACAATGGGCACAATTCCCAATATAAACCCATTCTGTTGAGATGGTACACTGAAGCATATGTCATTTTGATTACCTAAAGTGCTAGATATCACCCCAATGCAATTCTTTTAAAGAGATTCTTTTTCTCCCGGATTAGTTAGAGCTTCCAAATGGGCATACAAAATTTATGTTTCATTTTGATGCATACTTAAAGAAAGAAAGCTTGACTTGAAATTTGTATGGAAACTTTCACCTTCAGATCCTCTCCACAATGATGAAAATATATGAACCAGACCTATATTGACACATTTTTTCTACATTGGCTTTCAAACCATTGCCAATTTTTTGCTTTTCCTTATCCAATATTGCACATATGTTTTTCCAACATTCAGCTAGAGTGGATCCAACAATCTGTTCCCCATCCTCCTATGTGATTTGAAACAATGGCAACCAACTTTCCAAGGGATTTCTCGAGACTTCCATCCTCATGCAATCTTCATCACACAAGCTGCACATCAACCTAATATTTATTTATTACTTTCTGATAAAAAAGAAGAATATCAACGTAGGAGTCATTCATCTTGTAACCCTTTCCTAGAATATATAGTCTCTTTTTTTAATAGCCTCAATATCCAATTCTTAGTATGAACCCTGCCATGTATTATGGCAAGTCTGTTATAAAGTGGTATCACATACTAGACTACAACTTAAACCCATTCACCTGATCCTTGGTATTTAAAAACTCAAGCAAGTACCCAGCCTAGTTGTGCGTAACAATTACCTCCAGTACCCAAATCAGTAGCAACTTTGGTTTCCTTGTTCATAGCTCCAGAAACCATCAAAGTCCCCTAAATCAAAATAACTGTTGTTGACGATTGTTGTTCCTGCACTGCATGTTTCTTTCCCAGCCACAATCAAGGCCAATTTTGATTTCTCGGCTCCTGAAGAAAATTAATTGTCTTTGAGGAACGTTGTTCTTGCATTGGATGTTCCTTGCCTGGCCACATTCAAGACTGCTTTTTATTTCTCCCCGACGAACTGGAACTATTTCATTACAAAGGCTTTCCAATATGAATGGCATATCAACAGCTGGTAATAGAGGTTGTGTTATCATGTAGATATATTGTATGGATGTGGCATATGGATAAGAATATAATACAATTATAATGAGATACTTCTGGATACAAATTTGCAACTTGAAAAGTAGTGTCCTCTCTTTTTCTTTTGGAGTGATAATCCATGTGTTGAAGATTCATGACTAGAAAAAAAATTCCATATTCAAAGATTAAGTCAAAGTCTATTGGTATAATGGAAGGAGTAATATGTTTAATATACAATAGACTCATTGCATCCTCAGAAAAAAGATGTTCTTGGCTACAACAACCAGTGAGAAACCAGTGAAGTGGTTTGGATAAGAAATGATGTGCTTCTAGTCTATGATGAGTGACTTAAGGCCAAGAATTTATCTCCCAAGTTTGAAGGGAAAGCTAGTCGCATTGGTGAGGTTGTACTTGAAATCCAGGTACTATTTCTAGAAGCTTGGGTGATTTATTGTTCAACAACAAGAATGTTAGTGCCACACAATATGTGTTACATACTATGGATTGGACTTTGGGGGCCAAGAACATATTTTCCTTGGTTCCAATCATTTCTAGAGGCACTTAAGAAAAGAGGAGTTGGAGCTGAAGATCTGTTGTGAAACCAATATGGTAAAGTGGTATATAACTTGAGAAAGAGAGTTGTGTTTTCAACAAATAATGTTGTTGAGTATCATGCTATCATTTTTGGATTTGGAAAGTCACTCTGAGTCAAGGGATATCCTAAATTCATATGCAAGGTGACTCAAAATGTGTTTGCATGCAAATTCAAGGTTTTTGGAAAACCAGGGACACAAATATGGCTAAGTTGTGTGCAGAGGATTGGAGATATGTTGCAAACTAATTTGTGAAGGATTTTACAGAAAACATTATTGTTCATTATAGTGAACATAATCCATTGAAATTGACATCATTCTGGAGGTGAAACGATTGATTGTTTTCCTCTTGTGACAATGATTCCCTATTTGTCAATACAAGATGTTATTGTAGGCATACTCCACTAAGAATTCACAATTTTTAAAGGTATATTTGTGTTATTTTCTAACTGTTGTTGCTAAATTCAGATTGCATACATAAAGATGCACAATTCTTAATCAAGTGAGCTAGTTGGAAGGTGGCATCAAGATGAATCTCTCCTCGATATCCAACTTGAAGTTATATGTTGGATAGATAATGATACTCTACATGAACACACGACAATTTGAAAAGGAGCTTCTAGTGATCTAGGAAATGAAGAAAAAATGTTTCCATACTATAACACTCTAGCAAACATTTATCTTGAGGAAACATTTATTGCCAAAGTAGAATTTACTTCTAAATAATTGGAGAGTAAAATGAAAAAAAAGGAGCGTGCTACTTATGATCATCTACTTAGTCTGCAGGGTAGTCAATGGAATATAGATGCATTTCTATATTTTCAGAAAGGAAACAAAAAACCATGATTCTACTGTCAGTGGAGATCCCTTTGCAGCATCCTTGAATGTCTCTAACGACCTATTTGGTTCTAGTTCAATTCCTAATTTGTTAAATGCACGAGTCTCTTTTACTAATTTTTCTTTTACTGCAACTGTTGTTGCTAGCTTCAAAGATTCCCATACACCTTTTTCTACCTCCATGAAAAAATACACAGACCTCGTTAGAGTTTTTGATCCATTTGAAATGTTGAACACAAATTTTAGTGGTCATATTAATGGATTCAATCGAAAATTTCACCAGCAATACTAGCCCATCTATCAACCATAGTATATGTGAGTAAGGCTGCAACAATGTTAGATATTAAGGTTCCGCTGAAGAGGCATTTAGTTAGGAATTTCTCTAACTCTCTTATGTTCCTATTTCAAGCATTTGTGGCATAATCTATTGATCATTTCTAGGTTGGATGCTGCCCAAAAATAATGAACAGAACCTTCAAATTACCTCAATCCTTCTGCTGAAAAATCTAGGTAAGAAACTTGCATTTTCTATGCAATGTCCTCCTCTTTTCTGGCTGGAAAATGAAATTTAGACTACCATAGGCATCCCAAAAACAATGTGGAGCAAAGGTCATACTATCAGCCATATCTTTAGACATTCTCAAAAAGAACGATCTAAAAATACTTATAGTGCATCCCTGAACTGCTGATCCTAGCATTGGTTCAATGCTAAATGAAAGTTTTCTTATAGTTGTTGCTACAAGCCCATACCAAATTGCATACCATTCTCTAACATCCTTACTTGATCACAAGATACATAGAATTGCAGATATGACCTGTCCCCTACGTGATCAACTCTGGAATGAATCGTTTACTTATACAACCAAGGGAGTCTTATGAAATGTGCTTATGATAGCAGCGCCCAATACTAGAAATAGATAACAGGGCCACCATGCTTCAAGTTTGAGGTAAATATGAGGTCTGATGTTGTTACTATAGGCCTAAAAATATCCAATCAAGAAATGCACAAGGGACACACCAATAATGAGGATGTTCTGAGCCAAATTTTCATATGTTGGTGATGTGATGCTCTTTTTTAGTGACCTGCTGGTGCTTTCATTCTTGTTAATTTTCCAGGACATATTTCTACATTCCAGCAAACCAATATTAGCTTCCTGGGCCAAGCATAAATCTGTATGATAGACATCAAGTGTGCTAGTTCATGCAATGTGAAATGTAGCACTAACAATCATATCATCCGAGCACCATGAAGTGATAGAGCACGTATCATAAGAAACCAAAGAAATCAACCAAGAGCATGAAATCATCAAGAAGAAACCACCAAGAGCACCAAAGATCCTTCTAAGAGGACCACCGTGCTCAACCACCCTGAAGCCAAAAATTAGTGTGTATAGCCCTGCAACTGATTTTCACCAGTAACGAAACCCTGAAAATCACATGAGACATAATCAAAACATGACCTAAACCAATGCCTCAAAACTGGCGATGATGGCAGCCTGAACTTCACAGATCGATCTCCAAGTCTTCTTTGGAATGCACAGAACAAAGACCTTTTGAATAATCCTCATAAATCTGCTACCCCTGAGATTTCATGAGAAATTTTTTGATCCCATGTGTCCGAATCATTTCCATTACCAAAAAATGGGGGAGAAAAACCTCTGAATCGTTTCCATTACCATAAAATGGGGTGAAAAACCTCTAAATCATTGTCATTACTAGAAAATTGACGTGAATGGGAGGATCTGGTTCGAATTTTAAGAGGCGAAAATGGATTTCCATGCTCTTCCCTAAAAAATATATGTGGGCTAAGGGTTATATATATATATATATATATATATATATATATATATATATATATATATATATATTTGAAAATAAATTTGGGGCTATATATAGGTAAACCCAAAAAACCTCCTTATGTAAATAATTCGTCCAACCAAAATTCCAAACCTCTTAATTTCGCCCATCAACGAAATTTCACCCCTAAAATCACCTATGTTTATTGACTAGCTTCAGGACTGGTCAAAAACCCTATCTTCCACGGAGCGTATATCCATAATTATAGCGAATAAAGAGCTGAAACTTTTACCACAAGTACCTTGATATGTCTTCTCAATACCATAGAAATTTCACCATCTGAATTGTTCTAGAAAAAAAGTTATAGCGAAAATGGTAAGATGACCTAAAAATAACATACCTTAGAACACATCACCAAAATACTTCATCCTCACTTGAAATCCGACCTTCTTTACTTCTGATTTCCTCTGAAATTCGACTTGTGTATCAAATGAATGTATAATGATATTTATTTATACCATTTGTGTCACTTCATTTTAACATTAGGGCCGACCTGACACTTTCTTATTTTGTAATTCTTTTTTTTAATTATCTTCAGGGCCTACATGTACTTCCTTCTTCAATTCACTTTGTCATCTTCAAAAATTCATTTCTCCTCAACCATGAGGATCCACGTGACATGCCACATGCCACTGGAAAAAAAATGATGTATACTATCCATCCATGGGTGTTTTATCTGCATGTGCATTTTTCTTCATGCCCAAATACCTTCATCAATCTTGCGGTCCAAAACCAATGACTAGGGTTGACATCAATGACAACAACCAATCTTCCAACAAGAAGAGCGAAGATGCTCTGGGTCCTTAGACAAGTTTTCATTGGGTTTTTCTGTGTCTGTAGGAGATAACTATTGTAATCATGTTTTTTTCTTTGAAATGAATAGAACAAAAAAAATTGACCGAAATTGTATAGTGTTGATACTGTTTGACTGTTGATATGTATTCTGTGAATGTATGAGGTTCATAGGGAATGAATGAATAATTGAATAAGTTTCAATTGGTTATCTTCTGTAAGTGATGCAAGGAGTGCATGCAGAGCACAAGGAGTGCGTGTGAAGAAGTATTTTTTGACTCAAAGTTCAGAAGAGATAACAGGGGGAATTTCATATGCAAGGTGCACATGTAGAGTGAAAGGAGTGCGCATAGAGGCAAACTTGGTTAAGTTTGAAATCTGAGGAAGTTGAGTGCAGAGTATGCCAGGAGGGCATCAAAAAGTCTTTTGAAAAAGATGCAGAGTGCAAGTGTGCGCCAGGGCTGAAGATTAATTTCAACTGCTAGAAGCTCAGGAGGAGTAGTGGTTTTAATCCTCGAGAGGAAACACTTAGAAAATTTTCTAAGTTTTTAAGAGTTGAAGTGTTCAAAGGTGGAGCTTAGAAATTGAAAGTTCGAAGAAGGAATAAGTACGGAGGATTAAGCGAGAGAAATTATTCAGAAAATAATTTTTTGAAGACTACATAAGATCGAGGCTTAAGGCTTATCCAAGAGGAGCCAAAATATTTCAAACCGTTAGATCTGGGAGAAGTTGCGCACTGGTTAGCCGCGAGGATCTTTCAGAATTTCGCAAACCAGAATATTTGCAAAAGTTCAGAGTGAAATTTGCGAAACGATCTGAGTCGTCAGATCAAGGAAGGATCTAGCCATCAGATATGAAGCAATTGGAATATCGGGGATCGAGAGAAGGAGCAAGCAGACTTCGCGAAACATGAAATCGCGAAGTTCTTAGAAGGTTTGGCCCCAGGTCATAATGAAGGGTCATATGGATGGAGGATAAGGGAGGAGCTAGAACGTGCTAGGCCTCTGTCCGGATTTCAGAGGTCGAAGAGTTGGGGGTTGACTCACATACGATTACCCAACACGCGAAATTGTGAAATGCATTTTGAGGATATGCGTGTGGTCACAAGGCATGGTCATGTGGAAAAAGGCTTGTGCGTAACACTGGTTCACATGGGCAAAATTTTGTAAAGACCCATGGAATTGTTCTTAGAGGTTTCAACAGAAAATCGAGGAGTTGCTTCAACTCAGAGATTTTGAAGATCCTAAGACTGGGAGGTCACACAACGCTTGGAGAGAAGGGGGGTCTACACCATAGTTCCAAGCACAAGGAACACATTAATGATCAGAGCAAGGAGACATGTGCAGGAAAAGGACACTCAGGGAAATTTCCTCCATGGGTCAAGGTGTCAGGTCGCAGAGGAAAATTGCTACAAGGCTTGCGTATAAGGCATGCTTCAGAGGTTCAATTGAGAGCAATATGGATTTTGAATTAGGCCAAAGATGTAGAGATGAAATGCGATTAGCAACACATAAGGAAACCCCCTTCAATGTATTTTTCATGAGCCTAGAGAAGGCAAGCTCGATAGTTTTTTCACGTTTAGAGAGTATGAAAAAACATAAAAGAAGACTCGACTGGGGTACCTTTTTCATAAATAGTCTAGTCAGTTCGAAAAAGGGATGAACTAGCACTGAAAATATGTCTATTCAAAACCATTTTAACGAGTGTGACACAAACAAGATCACTCAGAAATCTTTTCAATTTTAAGGAATCTGAAAAGAGATTAACTATGGACTCATAACCTTTTTTCTAGATTTTAGTCTCCTTAGCATGAAAAAAGTATAAAATTTACTGACGAGAACTCTTCCAGCGAGACGAATCTCCCGAGGTGTACCTTTTTCCTCCATAATCCACAGGCCGAAAAAAGGGGTAAACTCGTGCTAGTAGATGTTCTTCTGGGCCAATTTAACGAGTGTGAAGGAATAATATCACTCGATGATCTTTTCAATTTTAAGGAGTTTGAAAAGAGATTAACTATGGACTTCGTGGGGGTTCCTTTTTTGTAAGTAATCTCCAAGGCTCAAAAAAGGTGATAAACCAAAACCAAGGAGAATGTTCCTTTTTAGTAAATTTAGTCCCTCAGGCCAGAAAAAGGGTTAAACTTATACCTGAGAATACTCTTCTAGCGAACCAAAGCTCCTAGAGTATAGCTTTATTCGTAATATTGACCATTTAGACTGAGAAAGGGGTAAACTACTGCCAGACAAACGTGCCTTCAAGTTTTAGTTTGGTTAGCGTGAAGGACAACAATATTGCTCGTCAATCTTTTCATGTTTAGAGAGTCTGAAAAGGGATTAAAGAAGACTCCAAGGGGCTACAAATCATGTATGAAACTGGTTCAGGTAGAGCCCACTGCTAGGCTCAGACCAAGAGTCTCTTCGATAGTCAACTTGGAAAGTCTCCCAAAAGGGAAGAAAACATAAACCACGATGTAAGTCCTCCCACGGTATAGAAATCATAGTCATGGCTTCAAGGATAGCCTCAGCTAAAGGCAATTCAAAATCCGAGGTATAACACAAACGCGGGTCGACAGTCCCAAAGGGTGAATTAAATTGACCATATTCCATATGATGATGGAGGCTTTGGCCAGGACTAGCAGAGTCTATCACTGAAGAATCACAAGCATGAGGGCTTAAGGATCTACAAACAACGAGATCAGACTCAGAAGGAGACTCAAGATCACTTGGACCAAGAGGGGGAATCAATGGCTCCCATGGCCCCATTGGATAAACCAATGGATCAACTGCTGAGACCAAGTCTCGAGAAAAAAAACATGACTACATAAGTTCTTTCTCAGAAGAAATTGAACATCGAGGATAAGACACCACATAATTAACTCGTGGCGGGGTAGAGTCTACACGAACACTAGGAACATATAAAGGGGCAACCTAAACTAACACCGAATTAGGATGGTGATTATCAGATGCCAGTTGGTTGATAGTGACAATGCTTCCATTATGAGGGAAATGCATCACCCGGAAGAGCGTAGACACCACAACATTCATAGCATATACATAATCACGCCCGAGAAGCATATTAAAATCTAACGGGCCTTGCATCACTATAACATTGACAAGGACAATCTTCCCACCTAATGAGATAGGCAATTGAGGAAGAATCCCCAAATATTCACTAGGACATTAAACATGTTCCATAAGCATGTTGTTGTCTCCTCTCCAACTATGTTAAACAAAAATTCATCTGCCAAACATAGATGAATGGTACTGATAGCTCTTGCATCCATATCTTCCCACTCCTCGTCTTTCATACTTGTCAGTTTATTTGTCTTTCCTGCCAATGCCTTTTACAATCCTTGTTTCACAAGAAGATCCCACATCTTGAGCTTCCATAGCTCAAAGTTATTCTTTCCATTGAATTTCTCCACCTCAAACTTTAAACTCTTCATATTGCGTGTGCCTACAACCTTCAATGACCTTTCACAGATATCACACCCCTCGCATCATTTCTCATGCAATAATCTCCAAAAATTTTACAAATTTGATCGCCCCCTTTGAACAGGATTAACCACGAAAATCCATCCAATATTGCGTTTGGAAAAAATCTGTCCACGAATCTGTCCTCCATCCTCCGCTTCGGTAGAAAACATAGTCTTGTTGACTATTCCTTTCTTCTGAGCTCTGATACCACTTGTTGGGTAGTGGAAGCATAAATAGAACAAGATTTTAATGGAAGAAATAAATCAAGCAACGATCACACAATGAAAATAATATTTACGTGGTAAAACCCTTCAAAAAAGAAACATGGAGAAATGATAATTGATATTCTTATTGATCAAGGGAGAATTACAACAATCAAACACTGACTTACAACCTTCCTTACTCTCATCCCACACTTTTCTTTTCCTCTACGAGCATGCATAGATATACAACATCTATCGAAAAGTTACACAAAATGATCACAAAATGATTAAACAATTACACAAACTGATCAAATAGTTACGTATGTCCATATTCAATTTTTAGCTGATTTAGTTCAGTTAACTGCAGAGTAGTAAGAGCCAAGAAATCTGTCCATATCCCAACAATCATGGGAAATTAGTTGGCACATTTCAACACTCATCACCATAAGTTGTGGTGGTCTCAGAGTAAACAATTGTCGAGGGTGCGTTCTTGTTTTCATCTTCCTTCTTGTGGTGGAACAGATGGTGACGATGTTTTTCCTCAAACATCTTCTACAAATAAAAAAATTCAAAGAAGCAAAGGAAATGCAAAGACTTGTGGAGTGATACTCAAAATAGAAATCTCTCACTAGAACAAAGGAGATGAGATAGGGGAAATGAGATAGCAGGGCATTGTTTATATAACCGATGATCAATTTTGAACAAATATGAACAACACATGGAAACCACACTCACATGAAAAGTCGAGAGTGGCAACATGGGTGGTGCCCCCACCACATGATCAACTTCCAGTTTTAGAAAAACTTCCGTAAACACAAACAAAAAATGTCTAATGGGATCTTTATTTTTATATAATTAATTCATTAGTATTCCAAACATGTCATACACCTTATTACTATCAATATAATAAATGAGTGAATCTGTTTCTTATAACACTATGTGTCCACTTAATATACAAAAAATCATTATTGTTTTGAAAAAGTAAAAATAGATGCTCAATTTGGGTTAAGGTGGGATTGGAATTTACACTGACTCTACCGGTATTTGGTAACAAATGTGAGCTGTCAATTGGATAGTTTGAACCATATTCTTAAATGTTTCTCACCTTATCCTTAATTTTGGTAAATGATTATTTTAACTATATTTAACAACCAAATTACATCACGATGAGTAATTTGACCATCCATTTCCAACATGAGACCAAGTTAGTAGTAAACTTAATAAATTAAACATAAGGGAAACAATTAGAACATGGCGAGCATAACAAATTCTGAATACATTCGACCACCATTCATTTTTATACTAGCATATTCCTTCAATGGGCAAATGGGAATGCCAAAGTGAATTGAGGGGTGAACATATAGGATGAGGAAATAAATAAAGAGCATTGTTATGTTGTTAGTGAAGTCTTCATAGCGATTGCAATCAAATTATCTCCAATCACAACTTTTTATTTGTATCAATCAATTTCCAAAATATGAAACAAAAAAGAGATTTTTTTTAGGATATAGTTTGATCGTAATCACTATGCAGACTTAACTAACAACATAACAATTCTCTTTATTTATTTCCTCATCCTATATGTTCACCCTTCAATTCACTTTGGCATTCCCATTTTCCCGTTGAGGGAGTATGATAGTCTATGGTGTTTCAATGAAGGATTATCCGAAACCCCCTCATGCCTATAGAGGGCTTAGTTGCTAAGTCCCCCAACAAGGAAGGTGAGTAGAAAAAATGGTCCTTAGAGAGTGATTCCTATGAGTAGTCCACAAGATGGAAGTCATCCTCCATTATTCCTTGGTCCCTTCAACTTGTCTCATATGTATCAATATTCATCAAATTTCTCAGGACCTAATTTTACTCACAATAATCAATAAACCTTCCATTTGGGAAGCTAAGTTGAAAGGGGAGATATTGTCTTTGGAGATTTTGATAGTACCTACTTCAATGAAATCCTTAGAGAGATGTTGAATTTCTTTCCTTACCCTCACAACCTATTTTTTTTCCAACACTTGAGATCCACCCTTGTCAAATTCTCATGTTGCTCTGCTTCATTCATTCATTTCTTTCCATTGAGCGAGATATATTACAACATTGTTACCATCTAGTTCATTTCTTATTTTGATGCTAAAACCGTAAATCTTGATGTTGTCTAACTATTCTATGTTTTTTCCCTTTTCGTCAGAATCCATGGACATAAATATGCATGAAATCACATTTTTTTGTTGTTTAAATTGCATTTTTGAATGCAGAAATGGATTCATCATGTTGAAAAACCCTAGGAAACTTAGATTACACAAAATTAACCACTCAAATATGCAGACAACAATTTCTTGCCAGATTTCAGGATAATATCCCCAGAAAAGGGCCAAATTTCTGGCCAGATTTCAGGATAATATCCCCAGAAAAGGGCCAAAACCTAGAACGTTTAGGCTACAACCCAAATCTCTAGTTAGCAAAAACCCTAGCTCCATGGCTTGCGGAAACCCTAGTCCATATCCCCCTCATTTTCTTGTCACAACATATAGATAGGCACTTCAAAATTCAACACACCTCTCTGGCATGTGGAAACCATAGTTCATCTCCCCCTCATTTTCTTGTCAATGATATATAGATAGGGAATCCATGAGAATTTGATATAAATAAAATAAACATATTCTACACTTAATGCGATCGCAAGTGTCAATGTGCTTGAAATTGATTTGAAGCACTTGAAATCTCAAAATTTCTCTGGGTTGATGGATTTATGAGCACTCACTAAGTGTGTAATAGATTTGCAACATCCCAACTCTTCTCATGATATGGATTTGAATCTGTTACAATCTTTGAACAAACAAAATTTACAAGCATATTGTTTGTATTTTACGGGTTTTGCATTGACAACCAGGTCAAATTTCAATAATTTTACAAGTTATTTCATATCCATCTTTGTATTCTTCTAGTATTTGAACTATTATTTATATTTCTTCTTTATTAAATCGCCTAAATAGCTTGGTACCATCCAATTTCTCAGGTCAGGGGAGGGCTCAACTACAAAATCAAAGATTGACTTTAAAGCTAAGCTTCAGATGACCCAAATCTGCAATCAAGTTGACCTCAAATTATCTAATCAATATATAATTAAATATATAATTATCACAATTGTAAGGTTTCTAACAAGCACAATTTTTCCTAAAATGCTAAAATATACTAAAACACTTATCATGTTAGAGTAGGATCTTTGTAAAACCACCTCATAGTCACATTCTTCATTGTATTACAAGTTATAATTTTCAAAATCCTTGACCAAAGTTTTCATATTCTCTCAATGCTGAACTTTCAAACATTGATATGTTGTATTGAGGGTCATAGTAGTTATAACTATCATCAAAATTGTGTTCAAATATAATGATAGCCATCACTTTGTGATCATCCAAGAAAATGACACTTTTCCTACATATCCATCAAATCATCACTTCGACCAACTTCGAAGGTATACTAGTGCACATTGATTTAAGTTTTGCACCAATTGTGTGTGTGTGACAAAAATATTTTTTGGTTTTTTTAATTGCATATGTTAAGGTAGTTGTAGGGTTGGAGATATTTTTTTTCACATCGAGATAGTTTTTATAAAGTTCAAAGTTAATGTGGGGAAAGGGACAAATAACTACACACAATTTTTAGCTTTGAGGGAATTACTAATGCTGACATAGTTTAAAGGTTTGTGATCACTTCAAGTTTATGGGGATTCCACATTAGTCATTAACTGGATGAGAAGCTAGAATTATGTTCACAATATTTCTTTGTTCCTTATAACAACTCCATTTGAAGGAATATATCCCACATATTGAACAATGGAGTAGATGTATCTAAAAAATGTATATCTACTTGGGATTCTATTTTTGACAACATCTTCTGAATGTGAGTTGTTAGAGTACAATTTGATCCTTTACTAACAAAATGTTGAAATGACACTGTAATAGTTTTGTTATCACAATTTTGGAATGCCATTTTTTGGAAGTCTATAGCTTTAGTTTCTTTTTGGGAGAAATAGCTTGATAGTGTAGAACATACGAAGAATGTAGACAACATTTTTGTGATCAACTTTTTGATGTCAAAAAACAAGATCATCCCTATTGATTAGTATTATCGCGACCAACTTTTTGATGCCAAAGGATAAGATTATCCTTATTGATTATGTAACATGCTTACAAGTACGCACACACACCCACACACACATAAACAAACTCGATTGCATTTTATCATAAAACGTCTCCTTTGAATCACCACCTTGCTACAAATAACTTCATTCTTCTATTTTACATGCAATCTTCTTTCTTTTCATAATATGTATTTACAACACTACTAAATATGGTATTTAAGCAATGACAAACACTCAATAGTAATTGATAATAATGGATAATGGATTTTAACAATAATAACTGCATGTTTGATTGTATGACATTTTTCCTTTTGTCTCTCAAAATTCATTAGAGATCCAAATCATTAAAAAACACAACCACAAAATTAACTTTTAATATTTCCCTTCAAAAATGGAGACCATTTTTTATCCCCTTCCTCTTCGGAGGTTCACCCAGTTTAGAAGATTATCCAAAATACCAAATAATGACAATTGCGAGAGACCACATAGCATGTCACTCTTTAGCTTCAACTTCTTTATAGTTCATCACTTGTGAAAAGGTTATCTCGTTCTCAGTGCAACTTCTTCATTGGCCATCATTATATATTTAGTGATGGAAAATTATTAGATCCAACTTGAGGCATTTTTGAGGTTTTAACCCTTTAAAGCATAATAAAATAACATTCGAGGTTTCAACCCTAAGCATGGTAAAATCACGAGTGTTTTTGAGGTTTCAATTCTTTAAAGCATGGTAAAAGCATTAGTAGAACCATGATCATGGTAAAAACATCAAAGGACTAAATCCAACATT